>JAPMLF010000025.1:0-12500 GCA_026929855.1 Poa annua | reverse complement strand
CTTTTATTCGCTCCGTATAATTCGCCAAGGATGCTATGTTGTTAAACAAAGAGACCAGTTGATGATTGAAAAGTTAGCTTTCCATAGGTGCACACACTTCAAGGAGAAAGTAAGTGTATAATAGCTATTTTTGACATAAACACGGACGTGTCAGCGATGGTTGCAGCATCTTTCAGCCGCCTGGGCGAGAGCCAGATATCCTAACCACTTGTGTGTTTTTGTTGTTGTTGTTTTTTGTAACCAAACTCGACCATACCGGATTAGATGAACGCATAAGTGATCCGTGAAGCGGAAGCAGAAGGAGTTCACTCAAAACCTTTAACTTTTCAGGAGGATGAAAAGATTGTTTGTAAATAAAACTGCTAGTATTTTATTATATTTTGTCACAATTTATCATTCCAGGCAAAGTGAGTTGCAATACCATCAACTTTTCGTCTAAGAATCATTGACCTTGAACAGAAAACACGCAATTATCTCCATTCACTGCGGCTGCAAAGTGAGACAACGTGTCATATCCCATCGGTCAAGTGATTTATTAAGATAACTCAGACATCTTACAGAATATTGAGATAACTCCACTTAACTCGGAATTGATGTGGTCATCAAAAGGTGGTAACTTCAAATATCTTCCAAGTTTGCTGCGGCAAAATGAGACACCTTGACCTAACTCAAATTGTTTTTTCAAGCAAAACGAGTTAACTCCACAATAATATCACAAAATGCATAGGTTAACGCCGGACAGCTTCAGATGCCAACTTGATGTTCGATCCAAGATGCAAAGAGTTGGGAAATGACTACATTCTTGTCCATGTGAAAATAATACTTAGGGTGTACCGGGGTGTACTCACTTGAAAAAATTCATGAAGATTCCGCGTAAAATACGTAGAAATAACGTCCAAATGTGGAAAATCCAATTCTATCCCAGAATGTGAACCTAACGGTGAGGGTTGTCTCACAAATTCGGAGAAACATGAAGGTTATGGATACACTGCTAAGTTTCAGATGTGCTCCGAAAGGAGACGATATATCATACCATACCCACACGGTAACTTAAAATTAAATTCTTTTTCTTTGGTGGAATCTTCGAGTTATAGACCCTAAAATGGAAAAGAATGTTTGGAGGTATCTATACTTGTCTCTTGTATCCAATTGTAAAAGTGGATTGTCTCAGAGTTAAAAGCTGTAAGTTGAGTTATCTCTTTTTGCTACGCAGTACAGGCGGACGAGACAAGTGTACTTAATCTAAACTGCCAAATGGATTTTTGGAGGTATCCATACTTGTCTCTTTTTTCTATCGAAAAAGTTGACTGTATCGGAGTTATGTTGAGTTATCTCCGTTTCAACGTAGCTTTTTCTCTGAAACCACTTTTGTTACAGTCAAATGAATTGCGAGGGAGATTCGATTCAAAATGAGGATCAATTTCCTGCAAACAAAAACGCAATTTCGGGATATGTCGACCTCTTGCCTTCTTCCGCTTCGTGGATCAAGTGTCGTTGCCGGATCACAGATCTGCAGGATGTTTATTCGTTTCGTAATATTTATTTTCATTTTGAACTGTCTGACCTGGTGTGCTATCGGCCCTTGTGGTCCTGCCGATTACTGCTTGCGGTACAGCCCACTCGCCAACGACCCTGAATTATCATGGCAGTAGTTACGACCGAAAATAACCCGGGAGAAAAAGATTTGTATGCGGCATCGATGCCTGACGTATGCCTTCGGATTTGAAGTATGCCGAGCGTATGCGTCGTATGCCTTTCGAAAGGCGACCGCTTGACTCAGTATGCGCAGAGTATGTCAGAGTATGCAGGTCGCCTCAAAGAAAGAGATGCCCGGGGCATACAGGGGCATACAGCTGAGATTCGGAAGTGGTCGTATGCCTCAAGTATGCCTGACGAGACCACCCTTGCCTTACGTGAGATACTGCAGTATGCCTGGGCATACGTCAGGCATACAAGAACCAGAATAAAACATTATCTTACACTGCAGAAGTCTGATTGAATTTTCTGCGAAAATTGTGCATTTCAAATAGTTGCATGCATTGAATAAAATGAATACTGCAGAAAGTGCAGCGCAGCGCAGCCCCGTCGTGCAAGTCCGGGTCCAGTCTGCCGAAAAGGCAAACGGTAGCATAACACAGCAGTGTTGGGCGAGCAGCATCTCACGCACATTCTCTTCATCTTTGCTAAGGAGTTGTCTTAGGCAGCTGCCTAGGCTGAGATGCTTCCCGCCCAACACTGCTGTGTTAGGGCTACTTTTTGCCTATCTTTCTGTCAACACTGCTCACTAGGCTCGAGGCCCGCTGTATCCCCAGCCCCGCCCCCCGCCTCCTCTCCCCCTCGCCTCTCTTCTCCCCTCCTCTTCCGTGACGTGCGAATCCTTGAGTGAAACTGTGAGTGGAAAATAAATTGACATATTTTGAAAGTAAGGATAATAATTTGGAGTTTCATCGCAGTTATTATTTGTTTCGGTTCTTCTTACAACGTTCGAAGTGTTTTCGTGGCGACTGGTGGCGTCTAGTAGCGTCAAGTAACATGTTGTTTACATCTGCGGGTGGCCGTGTAAGGACTTGAAAAGTGGAAAGATACTGATTTACATGTTTTGATTGTTGTTTTTTTCGCCGTTAAACATTATTAGGTCATATCAGCCATTCACTATTGCCTGAACATGGCGTGTGTGTTCGTTGTTTAGTGTTCTGCACAAATTCATTGCCTAGACCTAACCTATAGCCGACTCATTCGCTTTGATACAGTAAGGCTCTCAACATTTTATGTATATTTCGCGTCATACCATTTCAGACACAAAACTGGTTTGGGATGTAGAGTTGAATTTCAATCTATTCTCAGTTCTGAGGAGTGATGTTTCAGAGGTGTGAACAATTTGCTTGTTGTCGTCCATGAACTCTAGATGTCTCATTTTTGTTGTTTTAATGGCTTTGTTATTAATGACATGTTTTGTTGGCTCTGTTTGTAGGTTAGTACCTGCCTGTAGAGCCGAGTTTTGTCAGGAAAGATGTCACTCATTCCGTCGTCTTGCACCACGATATGGAGTGGCAAGCCTAGCTGAATTAAAATATATCTTCGTGGTGCGTGACGGTCTTGGTGACAGTAAGTTAGAACCCTCTAAGTGTAATCACTGCATTATTTAAAAAGACTGTTTATGAAGTACCTTAGGGGAAAAAATATGTATAATTTTGGAAAGATTTTAGAGTGAAGTAAAAGCCGATTGCCAGATGTCTGTTGAGATGCTAGCTGTTACAGTTTTGTGTAATTGTTCCATTCTCTAAATATCATTCAAATCTTCACTAATTTTTAACCATATTTTTTAAAAATAATTATTTAAGTTTTTAATGTCCTGTTGTTTATTCATTGCAACTCTTATCCCAGAGCGATTTTGTTTTTTGGTTTAGGGAATGACATTTTAAGCTTGTACCTTTTTTGTGGTAGATTCTCTTTGGTGTTTCAGCGAGTGTGGTTCTTGTTACATGAGTTGGAAGCAGATTACTTTACAAACACCTAGAAGTTTGGGTGAGTTCCGCTGCTAAATGTGATACTAATTAAATTAAATCAGGTGGTTAACATTTCTGTTGCGTCGTTTTTTTTTTTCCTCACTGCTGTCTCGTGTTCTTTGCAGTGCGTGCTGTGTGGAAAGTTGCCATGGATTGTGCAGGACAACTCGATAATTTCCCAAGCCAACCAAGTGCAGTCTTCACTAAGTATGTATTATGAATTTTTTTTCTGCTGGTGCAGTGAGAATTGGATATATTCTGAGTTACCTGTTATTCATGTATTTGTTTTTATTCTGTTAGCAGGTGCTTTTTTGAAGGAACCCTGCATGTCGTCTTCCTTGAAGTAACCTGATACTGGCACTGTGATTTTATATTAAATAAATTTGTATTAAAAGGAAGAAGCCGTTGTCTGTTTTCTTCCCATGTCTGTCAAGTTTGAAATAACAAACGTCCATTTTCAATCTCACAAGATATTCAACAGTTATCTTTATTCAGAAAAAAGATTATTGTCTTTCAAGAATAGGTTTAAAATGAGGGAGGGTGTTTAGTTTGGCACAGAACTTATCAGACTTCTCTAAATGCTTTTGCTTCTTTCCAAAGAGTAACTTGCTTTTCTCACTTATGGACTATTAATTCAGCATCTCAGTGTATGTTTGGGTACCTTAGGTTGCCTCAAAGGTTGTTACCTCAATTTAATGATGAAAATCTTGCTATATTTAGAGAGCTTTTATTTCTGTTCAAAAAAATTGCTGGTTGTATTCACATTATAAAACAAGAGTAAAAATTATTTGATGGCTCAAACTACTCTTTTTCCACAGTATTTACTGGCTCAATAGCATAAGCTACATTGTTGGATACAATGTGAAAACATACAGTACTAATGTTATTAATATTAACTGCCTCAATTTCACCAGTTCTGCACTGATGAATGAAGGACAAGGAGACAGGTGGAACATCAGTGGAAAAAGGATAGCCAGTGATGCAATTTTCAAGTATTGCATAAACTCTGGAATTACAGTCACAAATATTTTGGCACTGACATTCAGTTAATCTAACAAAACACTGGATTAAACCAATTCGAGGAATACCATCAGATAAGTATTTCACACAAGAAGAATTTGTTTTCATTGTTCGACAATAAGAGGCACTACAATATAAAGTTCCAGATAAAAGAAGACGATGAAATATTCTAATACTTACATAATTGATATCTATGTAAGCATTGTCCAATGCATGTTGCACATTTTCTGGCAATGGATTGACAACTTGACATCTTCCTGCAATTGATGCTGTGGGGGATATTCTGTGACATTTCCACTTTAAACGTCTTGCTGACATTTTTTCACAGAATGTGTGTGGTCTAGTTCCAGGAATCAGTTTCTCCCCTTTAAGAGTGGTCAGATTTTGAAAAGTGGCAGTAGCATTACAGATCTGATGTTCAGCAAATCTCGTCCCATGCACAAATGATTTGATTACACCATTGAGGCTTTCAAATGGAAAACAAGAGGTAGTCCATAAGGGCCCGAGATCTCTAACAAGATCAACAAGATGCAACAAGGAGTGAAGACAACACGACATGTATCGTTTGCCGTACAGATCTTCATAGCGCGCGACATACTCAGTCAGCATGGAGTGAGCATTATGTAAATCATTTTCAGAGATACTATTTTGACAGAGCAGGTACAAACCCATAACTAAAAGTTTATGGTGATGAAAATATTGAGCCTTCATTAAATCTCTCATGAGCACCAAAGAATAGACAAACAGCCACAATTTTAATTCGGCTGCCTTCAAATAAGCTCCATGATCTTCAATTGACCGTGGTGGTCTTTTGACAAACTGAGGAGGTTTTATAGCCTTAATCCGCTGATCAATCAATTTCAAGAAAGGCCTTATTGATGAAGGGTGGGCACTAAATTTTTCATCAAACCAGAAATTGTTTTGTTGCTTCATTAGATTTGTGAGGATATGCATAATATCAAGAGCTGTAGTTCTTATATAGTTAGGTACTAAAAGGGCAATAGCTGCTGGACCTTTCACTCCACATACTGCTTGATTACCAATAACAGCTGCATTGGCGTGCAGTTTAGTTTCTACATCAGTTCGAAGAGGAAGATCATGCACCTCGGTGTAAACATTAACACCAGCACCTCTTCTTCGCTGCTGCCTCTGATTCCCATCCAATGGGGCGCCTGGGTCATCTGGATCTGATTCAGAATTTTCTTCGTCAGAATGCTCTTGTGGGTATATTCTTTCTCCCTTAGTTTTACATTTGTGACAACCATAATCCCCATTCCATTGCTTCATATTGAGGAACAGAGCTTTTGCAGGCATATCACAGGTGCCACACAGTATAACCCCTTTCACAAGAACAGGATCTAGCTGATCAGGTACATTTAAGTTCAGTCCATTTTTTAATATTTCTTTGTCTCTTCTTAAGGCATTCACAAATAACTCGGGAACAGGTTTGTGATTTCCAAACCACACCCCTCCAAGGATGACATTATCTTTCTTGAATCGTTCGCAATAAGGCAGCTTATTGATACTGAAGAAAAGAGGCCACACTTCATAGCTTGTAGACCTGAAAATTTTTACACCATCAGTGTTCCACATCAGAGAGATATTAGACCTATCGGCTAGGATGTTGTTTCCCAAACTAAGTTCTTTATAAAGCGCCCCATCATATAGATCTTCATAATTCTGTGCAAATTTTTTTCTTCGGTTGAAACGATGACCAAGAAGTTCATAAAATCCTGGCCTTTGGAAGAGGTTCTGTAATTGAAGCAAAATGGGAATTTCCAAAAAATACTCTACACCTTTGTTTTCTTCACATATTGCACAAACTGAATCTTTACTTGCTAATGAGCTGGTGCAACTTGAGAAATAATAATGGAACTTTAAAGGAGTCTTTATGTCTGAAAAATACTTTCTAAAAAGATATAATGATGAAAGGCAGTGATTGGGCTCTGGACAATGAATTGAAATAAGCTGCAACAGGTCGGCTAGGCATGCTCCAGTAAGATTATGGGACATGCTCAGACTAAGGATTGAGAGCATGCTTTGACTCCTTGTGAGTGGAGCCCCATCATATAGTAGTGGGTCGTCCTCCAAGTTGTTTTCGTCATCCATTTCATCCGATGGATCACTTGATGGTGGATCACTGGAAGACGGATCACTGGATGATGACGAATCCTCCTCTGCATCACTGACTGCAAAAATTAAAGTAAACATGAATATAAAAATGTTTGATACCTAAGAAGGTTCTTGCTCATATGATGTTGCCTGCATGTTAGCAAGGTTAAATAATCATAGACATTTTGTGATATTTAGCTCAACAAAAAATGATTTTTTAAAGAGATGTTAATAAAGAGATGTTGCTCTTTGACATTCAAATCAAAGCAGTTCTGATTGATATAATAAAGGTCAGAACTCAAACAGAATCCTCTTCTGTCACTAAAAAAGCAGGATAGTTAATTTTTTAATAAATGAAATCTCCTAGTGCTTTTAATATACTTCAATGACAAAACCTCTGCTATCAAAGGGATATGCAAAGAAAATCGCAAAGCAATATTCCTCAAATCAACAGTGAATTTGAAATATAAAATTCCAAAAAAGGTATTAAAAATTTGAAAATAAACAAATCTATTTTAGGTACAAAACAAAGAAGCAGTGTACTTATCTATGACCCTCCTATAATGTACTATTAAAACCTTGTCACAAAGCTCTTCGTTACCAAGTAGATAGTGTTACAGAGTGAATGCATACCTTCCAAAACCTCCTCAACATCAACATGTTCTCCGTCCATTCTGGCATCGTATTCCTCAGCTTGAAGGTTAACAATAGGCTCATGCTCTTGCTCCACCTGGTTGGGCTGGCCATCACTTTGATCGCTGTCCTCATCCTCAGCTTGCATTGGCTCGTGTCTTCCCTCTATCTGGTCATCCTCAGAAAGCTGGCCCTCACTTTGTTCGTCAGAATCCTCCATGTTAGAGTTAGCCTCATGCAAATCTTCCTGTTGGTTGCCACATTCCTCCAGGGGATTCTCATTTTCTGGAAAAGTTGAAGATTTATTTAGTTAATTAAGAAACAGCTTAAGCTATTCTTCAAGAACCATCAATGTACATGACAAGGCTATTTGTAGCACACAAATGGAACATCCATCATTCAAATGGGATGAGAAATTAATTGAGTGTAACTTTGATCACTCCCTACTTGCTCCTTGAATTTAGATTAAAAATTTTAAGTTTATTAAAATCTAATGTGATGGTCCTAAAAGTCTGCTGACTTCTCCAAATTTCTGAAATATTACAAGCTTGAAGTATTGTTCCACTTTGGTTTTAATTATATAAAGGGGCATGACAACTCTTCCATGGCTTCAAAAAGGAAAAAAAGTCTAATTTCTCAAAGTGGTTGGAGTGCTCAATCCACCTCAAGAGAGATTTCTTAAATATTTTCCATTGCAAAGTCCTCCACTCACTCGCTCATTCCTCACCCTCTGGCTGCTCTTGTGGTTCATCATCGTCAGCTCTTCGATCATTCAGTTCCGGACCCCTCATCATCACTGGAGAAAGTAATCATGAATTCATACAAATTCATACAGTCAATAGCTTAATGACGTTTAGTTTCATTTCAGTATCCTGATGAAAAGGAAGGTTACAGCACATTATTACCTGCCTCTCTCATCAGATGCACGTCGATGTCTCCTTGCTCGTCTTAATCTATAACGGCTTGAAACAGAATAATCTTCATAAGAAAGGGGACGCTTGGACATGACACAGTATCACTTCTGACATTAAGAAATCAAATCAAAATAAGAAGGTTGAGCAACAAACTACTACTCCAGCGATAGCGTATTCAGTTAACGTGCTATGTGCTGCCCCCTACCGTCTGATCGCATCCGCCATCTTGCGCGAGACTTCGGGTAACTGAACGCACTCCAAGATTGGTGTCCCCGGCAGGTCTGGTCTCCCCTGTCAAAGCACGGCGTCATGTGGGGCATTTGAACAATCTGACGATGCTACATGCGCTTATTATATGGAAGAGAAGTAGAAGAGTGACTGTTGTGCCCATCAATCAAATCGAAGGCAAGGTGCAACAGGGAGAGTCAGTGAAAGTCCGTTACAACGACAAACCATTCGAAGGCAAAATCCTTCGCTTGAGCGGTAAGTTTGTGCTGGGTAGGAACTTGTGAAACGTTTCACTTAGACATTCTTGGTGCAATTTTTTTCTATCTTGCTTCAGTTTAGGGCCTCTATCTTCATTCTGTGGGGTGGGTTATAACCTGAAATAGACTAACCTCCATCTCCACTGCTCGCCTACGTTTAGGTGAACTACGTCAGACCTGGCCAAATAAACATGCTCTCCCAAAGTTAGGACGTTGGCTGGTATTACGGTATTGATGCCCTGACTAGTATCAGTTCCTTTGCATTTGAAATGAGCTAAATTCTCTTCTAGACTTTTTTTGCCTCTTGGTGTTGTCAGTTTGTTCAGTTGTTTCTGGAAGTTAATGATAGCACTCCTATGATATATACATATTTGGAGTTGGCTTCAAAGGTAATATCACAAAGAATGTGAGAGATTTCATTCAGAGAGTTTGCCTGTATGAACTGAGACATGTTGCTTGCTACCACTGCTCTTAAAACAAATTTTTATCCCATGCATCTCCAGCCGCATTATTAGAACATTACCTGTGCAGTTAAGAAATCTAATCAACATTCTTAATTTTTACAGAGAGTAAAGAGTGGCTGGAAAAGCTTAACGTGACCACTGAAGGTCGTGTCACGATGCGGCCATTACCCAAACGGACTAGTAGTTCAGCAAACACTGCTCGTAAAACTACCTCAAAGGTGGCTACTAAAGCTACTAAAGCTAAGTTGGCTGTCCAAAAGCAGAGAAGTCTTGAGCTCCAAGGTATGCTAAATGAGGATGATGAAGATGTTGATAAAACATCAGAAGGTTCATCTTCATCAGCTTGCAAGCCTCAGTTGTTCACCCCAGACGCAAAGAGGGAATCAACCACTGAAAATTCAGTTGCCGCTTCCAGCTTTCATCCCGAGACAGAGGGGGAAGCTGCGATTGACTGCGCAACTTGCAGAATGTGCCCTCCAAGTTAGTTCAAGTTGTTGTGCCAAAAAAGTACATTGTTTGCTTTTCCCCCTGTTTTTTTTTTTCTAGAATAATCTAATTGAATCCTTGTATTTCAGTTGATGCTTCAATGGTCACTTTTCTGCAAGACCTGACCAAGTATGTTGTTCATGTGCATACCTGTCAGTTAAAAAGAAAAATGATTGAGTCTCCTGAGGTAACTTATATTATCTTACATTTCTCTCATCCTTGTTGTACTTCTAATCTCTAAGATTCCTATGAGAAAAAAAAAGATAATCCATTCCAAAACGTTGCAGAATGAAGAAGAGCGCTTGGCATCAGAAAACAAGATTATCAAATTGAATGACTCTGTTGGAAGTAAGACAATGGCAAGTATACAGTAGTTACTGATTGAATTACTATTTATTGAGATTGCCTGACAATTTATCAACTTATCTGATTCACCAAAGCCGATCTACCTTGGGACCTGCCTTCTCACCGTTTTGCAACAGGTGAAAGGGGTCCAGAGTAGTTCGGCTTTTGTTGACCAGATAGATTAATTTAATGTTCCCTAGACTTAGCATTAATATTTAATTTTTCCTGTTATTAGGTTGAAATCCAGCCAGGATCCCAAAATTAGATTCCCTTCACTTTGGTTGGAGGACCTGAAACGGGATCACAGAGCAGATCCCAAAGAGATGGTGCGCCGTCTTTTTAAAAGCAGTTAGGCCCAAAAGAGTTGGCAAGATGTCGTACACTGGAGAAGGTGTATATGACGCTGTACCCTCTGATGTTAAGAATGCAATTCAATGTGAGTTAAGTTTTTACATATTTTCTACTTTTAATTTTTTTCCCAATTTTTTGAAAATATTTATGGTCATTTTGGTAATCTGTGGGCTCTCTGTTAACTGCGGGTCAAGCCTTAAAAGTTTTTCTTTAAATGTATTTATATAGTATATTCTCATTCACCTTAGATGCTGAAAATAACAGTTATTACCTTACCTAATTTTTATCATTGGTTTGGTATGCGATATTCAGCATGTCTATTTGGCAACTTCTCAGCAGAGCTGCTAAGATGTTTGCCCAGTAGGCAGGCTGAAATGGCATATCAGCGATGCTACCGGACCAGTCAGACAGGGGGGCAAAAAGTAGCCCAAGCACAGCAGTGTTAAGCGGGCTGCATCTCAGCCTGCCTACTAGGCACTTTCTCTCCGAGGAGTTGCCTAGTGGGCAGGCTGAATTAAAAGATAAAAGTAGCAACTATATATTTACCACAAAACCCCCACAAGACCTATCACCTAAATTATAAGTTAATATTTTCTATTCCTGCTACTTAAAAAAATAAAAATAATCATTAATTATTTTTTTCAGCCTGAGTAAAATCTGGTTGTGATATTGGGGAACTTGGGCACGGGAGTGACATCAGTGTCAACAGAATGGTGAGAAAAAGGAAGCCACACACAGCTGTTTTGGTCCGCTCAGTGCTGCCAGAAAGATAGGCAACCTTCTGCTAAGATGGAGAGGAAGTTCCTAGTGGGCATGCTGAGATGCTGCCCGCCCAACACTGCTGTGCTGCTTATGCCTATCTTTCTGGCAGCACTGAGCCGGACCAAAACAGCTGTGTGTGGCTTCCTTTTGCTCACCATTCTGTTGACACTGATGTCACTCCCGTGCCCAAGTTCCCCAATATCACAACCAGATTTTACTCAGGCTGAAAAAAAAATTAATTATTATTTTATTTTTTAAGTAGCAGGAATAGAAAATAATAACTTATTATTTAGGTGATAGATTTGTGGAGGTTCTGTGGAGAAGGAAGTTTTGGATCTGAAATGTGTAGGATAAATTTAAATCAGGCAACAAGTTTTTGGAAGAAGACACTTAGGCACTTTAAGTTATTGATGATTCCAAGAATAATAGTCACAAAATCCTTAGTTGTGTACTGAGTTGCTATTTCCGTCTTTTAATTAATATATCATACTATTCCTGTTTCAGATTGGGTAAACAACAACTGCTCCAAGAGCAGACAGCTTACATCCCAAGAATATGGACGCACTGTCAACTTGATGTGTGGAACTATTAGAAAAGCTTAAAACATCATCTCCTGCCACAAATGTCAAGGCTACTTCACCATGGAAAGTTAAGCAGATTCACACTGATGATGATGGAACTAATATGGTAAAAGGCAAAGAAGAAACTGAAATTCTGAAAGAAGTTGTCCAGACGGAAAAGGATGGGATGAAAGAGGCTCTCCGATCAAAAGTACCTCTGTGAGACGAAACATTACGCAATACTTTGATGGCACTGCTACCGTTGCTCCACCTCCTGTCCCAGCACCATCTACAGTAGTGCAATCCAGTTCAAATGAAAATGTGAGCAACTACCATCTTACAGATATCAGCAACAGTTTCGTTCCAGTGACTCAAGATAATTCATTTCCTCAGACTTTTACGCCCTCATCTCAAGGTGCAGGCGCGTGTGCATCTTACCAAAGTGGGCCGTCAAACCTTACGCCCTCATCTCAAGGCGCAGGCGCGTGTGCATCTTACCAAAGTGGGCCGTCAAACCAAGGCACTGCTGAATACTATCATGGATCTCAATTCAATCCATCCCTCAGCAATGAGTTCGCAGCAATGTTTGCTCACTTCATGCAAAGCCAAATGCCACATCGATCTTAGTTGTTTTGTTGCTTCTTAATTTTTATGACAGTACCCAAGTTCTCTAAATATCACTTTTTATTGTTTCTTTCATCCCTCAGCAATGAGTTCGTATCAATGTTTGCTGACTTCATTCATAGCCAAATGCCAAAGCGATCTTAGTTGATTTGTTCCTTGTTAATTTTTATGACAGTTTCTGTAATGATCAGTTTTTTTTTGTTGTTTCTTTCATCCCTCAGCAATGAGTTAATGAGTT
>JAPMLF010000024.1:27500-33208 GCA_026929855.1 Poa annua | reverse complement strand
CTCAAATCACACTAGCATTCGCCGAAAAGCGGCGGCCGATATCTCGAAAACGGTGACAGATACAGCAAATCTGATTAAGAGCTTTCCTAACGAAAACGGTGCGATAAATAAGATGAGACCATTTTCAAAACGATTGGACAAAGATAACCCACTCAAAATTGCGAATGAAAGTTTCCGGCCGCCAGAGACTAAGTCCCGTCTCGCGGCTAAGTCCCAAGCTGGCCGGGGGTCGACTCTATGCTTTCTATGCGTACTTGCTGCTGTCTCCGCTATTAATTTTTCGTTCTCTTCGTATGGATACTCTCTCTACTTCTCGTGTTTAATGGTCTTTTCTGTACTTTTGACGCATTTTCTTCGAAAATCTTTAGAATCACTCGTCTTGTGGCTCTTAGCCGCATAGACCTGTATGTGTCTCACCCCGGTTCCATCCGTTATGAAGAACTTGAAAATTTCCAAATCTATCTGATATCGTGCGCTTCACTAATGATCACTCGGTTTCTCATTTAACTATGTGACGGCGAGATCATTTCAGAATTAGTATTAAAAAGTTGGAAATTCGTGATCTCCCGGGACCCCTCTTAAGCACACCATCCCCAGCGCTGAGGCCCGCGGGTCGACCCCTGACCGACCCAGTCAGCACCTCTCCCTCGGGACGACTCAAACGACGTATCTCCTCGAGAAACGCGTGACGGGGAAAGTCACGCGGTATCACGCGGGGACCGCATCGCTCGGCCCAAGTGCACACCAGACACCCACGGTCGGAGCATGCAATAACTCTTGTAATGAGATTTGTACCGACTTTCCTTCGCAGAATGACGCACCAAAATAGATCATCTTAAAGGGAAAAATGCACCGAACACGCTGAAATCATTTTCGTGACGATCGGAGCGGGCTAAGTCTCTGAAAAATGCGAAAGAAGGTCAAATATCGCCGAAATTAAGCACTGATTTTCGAGCCAAGTTTGCCATTTTTCACCCGGAGATGGTCGAGCTGTCACCCTACTGGTCTTCTACGGTCTTTATCTCGAGGAACAAAGTATGCCAAACACGTTGGTGCCTCTCGCTTGTCAGTCCGACTCTCCGTTTCCGCTCCGCGAGCAGTTCAAACACCCCATGTGCGTCTTTCCTTTGCAAAACTTATGCCTCGCGGTACCTCTCCTCAGGCACCGTGGGACCTCCGCAGGGGCTCTTTTGAAGCACACCGACCGATATCTGGTGTTGTTCACATCGGCGCTCAACCACTCTCTGGTTTTGAGCCTTTTATTGAACGAAACTCGCCATTTAAGTCGTATTTAAGTGGCTCCCCAGGACACCGTCCTAACGACATCCACGAGGACTCTTTGGACGCGACACGGCGAAACCAACACTGCGTTAACGGTACTGATCACCCACTAGGAATAATCGAACCTTTTTCTGAACAGGGCGAGTACCCGTCCCCCGATGTCACACGGTGGCACGCCCAACTCGGGGTGTTCAATGCACAACCAAGATATGTTTCGTTCGTACCGAGTCCTCTCTCGCCAACGGCCACACCACGCTGAGCATACCGGTTCTCGTCCGATCACCGAAGTCAAGCAGCGTCGGGTGCGGGTAGTACTTGGATGGGTGACCGCCTGGGAACACCGCATGTCGTTGGCATCATAACTCTTTTGCAGAGATCCGAAAGAAAGAGCCGAAGGCGGTAAGGGCCCCAGAGTGGAAAATTGGGGTACTAACTTTGAGTTTTTAAGCTTATGAACTACGAATCTACACTTGTCACCATTCTCTCCCTAGATTTCTTGGTATGCGCTATGAGGCACGAGCACACACGATACGAGCAGTAAACCCCCCGAAGCGATGATCAAGAAGCTCTCTTAGGGACAGAACTACATCGGAGAACTGGAAACCATTCTTTCGACCCATTTCGCTCCATCGGGCGAGAGGCGGTCGCCTCACGGAACCGAGTGCACAATAGAGTACCTGAAACCGGTACGAATGACTCCCTCGGGGATCGACTTGCAATATGTAGCTTAAAGTCACATCTACGATGCGATCAAGCTATTGGACTGTTGATCTCTCCCTCCTAGGGGCCACCCCCCGTCTGTGATAAACCTTGCTTACGCAGGGTGCATTATCTGGTTTGAACACCCATGTACGACGCGATAAAGCCCCTGCAGTACGGACGAAATCGTTCAAGGGGCCACCCTGTCCACGATAAACCTTGCTTGCGCACGAAATGGGCAGTGTACCCCGCGCAGCGAGAACAGATAACATTGTAGGCGAACAATGTGCATAATTAAGCTTCAACACTCAGCTACGATGCGGTGCAACTATAGGGGTGCAGATCTCCGCATCCTAGAGGCCTGCCAGTGCACAATGCACCTCGCTTACGCACTACAGATGCAGAGGAGAAGAGATAACATTGTAGGCGAAAAGAGTGCATTATCAGGTTTGAACACACATATGCGACGCGATTAAGCCCCTGTATGACAGACCTAGCGTGTCCAGAGGGCACCCCGTCCATGATACACACTGCTCACGCCCTGAAGGGGCAGTGCGCCCTGCGAAGCGAGCACAGGTTACATTTTACGCATATAAAGTGCATTATCAAACATGAACACCTATCAAAGATGCGGTGCAACTGAAGGGGTGCAGATCTGTCACTCCTGGGGGTCAACCAGGGCACGATGAACCTAGCTTCCACACTGAGGGTGCAGTGTGCCCTGCGCGGGAAGAAATGATAACATTCTAGGGAAATTAAGTGCATTACTCGGTTTGAACACACCTCAAGGATGCGATAATGTCCCTGCAGTACGGATCAGCCCGTCCCCGGGGGCACAACGTCCACGATAAACCTTGCTTACGCGCGACATGGGCAGTGTACCCTGCGCGGGAGAACAGAGAGCATCGCAGGTGAACGGAGTGCATTATTAAGCTTGAACACTCATCTACGATGCGGTACAACCGTTGGGGCGCAGATCTCTCTCTCCCGGGGGTCACCCAGTGCACGATAAGCCTTGCTTACGCACTCCAGGGCCAGTGCACCATGCCCAGGCATGAAACATTACAACGTGGGCGAATCAAGTGCATTATTAAGCTTGAACACTCATCTACGATGGGGTACAACTACAGGGGTGCAGATCTCTCTCTCCCGGGAGTCAACCAGTGCACGAACAGCCTTGCTTGCGCACGAAAGGAGCACTTGAACCTGCGCAGGGAGAACACATAACATTGTAGGCGAATCAGGTGCATTATTAATCTTGACCACTCAGGCACGATGCGATAAAGTCCCTGCAGTACGGATCAACCCGTCCTTGTGGGCACCCCATCCATGAGAAATCTTGCTCATGCACTACATGGGACAGTGCACCCTGCGCAGCGATAACAGATTACTTCCTGGGGCAATCAAGTGTATTATCAATCTTGAACAACCACCGTCCCCGAAGCGCAGATCTAAGACTGCCTACGGATCACACACGCATAATAAACGTATAGAGGAGGCAACGAGGTCCCCACCTTAGAGATCAGTCACTGGCTTTGAAGAAATATATGCACTATTGGGCTTGCATACACACCTTAAGGGCGGTTCGTTCTGTGAATCGCCCCGGGGCAGGGAAATGCATCACTATGCCGGAATACGTACCATCGGGACGACCCGTCCTAGGGTGCATCAGAGGGGCAGTGTGCTCTCCGCAGGGAGAACACACATAGTCTCCTAGACGAACCGAGTGTATCATTAAGATGGAACACCCATCGGCCCTTAAGCGGAGATCTAAGACTGCCTACAGATCACACACGCATAATAAACGTATAGAGGAGGCAACGAGGTCCCCACCTTAGAGATCAATCACTGCCTTCGAAGAAACATATGCACTATTGGGCTTGCATACACGCCTTGAGGGCGGTTCGTCCTCTGAGGGCAGAGAGGTGCATTATTAAGCGGCACTCAGTCCCCCCTGATTCCAATATCTACGGCTCCATCGGGGACGCACGTGAATTACGTATCCGACATGGAGACTCTGGGGTGCATATCGTGGGGATACTTCCCTCCCGAGAGGAACCGAGTGCATAATTAAGCTTCAATACACACATACTGCTTAAGCCGCGAGCACAGGAGGAGAGAGCTTCCAGTGCCCGATATAGTTCTTACACACATCACCGAGGGAGGATGGATGGCCTCCCTTACCTTCGGGGTCTCGAGTGCATTTCAATGCGATCACACGAGAGGTTCGACCCGGCAGTAACACAGCGAGGTCAAAAGCGGGACTAGCATTGCGGATCTTAATAGAGCCATCCAATACCTTCGCCACGGGGCGATAGCGATCTCTGACGCTCTGACTGACAGCTCCAAGGACGGCAAAAATGCATCATTAAAATCATGTATCCAACTTGGGGTGAAAAAGACCCTAGTTTTGAGATCATTCGCTTCCTGGGAGAACAATATCCCGAATCAGGGTGGCATTCCTATCTCACGAGCAGTACATCCTCCGGAGCGAAGTGAAATAACCACCTACAGGCGAACAACACCTCCGGCCCCTTGGGAGTGCATTATCGAGCTGGAATACTTACCGTCGGGACATTAAGGCCTCCCCCCGCAGCGAATATATGCGACTGCGCGGGAGAATCACGAGCAGTACGAAGCACCGTCGGGTCAGTAAGGGTCTCCCAGTGTCATTCTCTCCCCAGCTAACTCGAGGAGCGCCTAACAGAGCCGAATGACATCCCTCCGAAAGCTCCACTGAGGGAGAAGCCACACGGAAGGTGGGACGACCCACGGGCACGCGGCTGGAGAGAAGACGAGCCGACGGCAGGGGTAGCACCAGCGATCTTAATAGAACGGTGAAAACACCCCGCCACTGGGCCGATTGCCATCTCATAATGCGTGGACGACCCCCCGGTCACTGCACGGGCACCCGAGGGAGAATCACAGCGCCGCGCGAACTCGCTGGCGTGCATAACTGCTACTGATCACACCGTGCAGGAGTGGGGCGTCCGAATGCGGGCAGTACACGGACAGACCGCAACCAGGAGGGTACGGCATACTGCGAGTACAAAGCGGCAACATTCTTAGCGACGAGCAGAGAGAACGCGCCGGGCAGCAATCACTGCAGAGTGGGTGCATTCTTAAGGTACCCCGGAGGGCGTGCCAGCCCGTCTCAGTGCGGCCCGTCACGGGGTGGACGAGGCAGAGCGAGCGGGTGGCCCACGGGGCGTGCAACAGTGCCTCATTAAGCCCGAACACGGCACGCAAGCACAGCGCCTCGCCGACTGGCTGGAGCTACGGAGCTACCGGGGTATACTGCAGGGACGAAGCAGCGCCGCGCGAACTGGCTGGCGTGCATCACAGCCACCGATCACCGTGCGGGAGTGATGCGTCCGAACGCTGTCAGCACGCGGACAGACCGTAACCAGGAGGGACACTGCGAGCAACATGCTTACCGACGGGCAGAGTGCGCGCCGGGCACCCATCACTGCAGGGGCCGTCGAGTGGGTGCATACTTAAGGTACTCCGGAAGGCGTGCGAGCCCGTCTCGATGCAGTGCCTTATGGGGTGCACGGAGCAGGCTGCGCGGGTGTCCCACGGCGCGTGCACCAGTTCCTCATTAAGCCCTAACACGGCACACCTCAAACGGGCAGCGGACAGGCCATCCGGGGGTGACACCGAGAGCGTGCGGTCACAGCCTCGTGTGCAGCTGCACGGAGGGACTGCAGCTCCACGCACCGACGCAC
>JAPMLF010000024.1:10000-22500 GCA_026929855.1 Poa annua | reverse complement strand
CATCTGCGACTGGACAAGCTTCGGACTCTCCCTCGCTAGGTATCAAACCTCTTTATGCTGGCACCTTCGCAAGGCGGGATTGTTACTAGACAACGCACCCACCGAGCTCCATGTACCAAAGAGTCGCAAGTCTTTGAAACGCCACAGAATTACGCCAAGACGTCCCCATACTCAGACTTTTGCCGGTGGCAGAAAAAAACGACCGAGTACCACTCAGAGAGCGGCACTCGGTCGTACGGCATTTAAGAGGCCCACATGGCAAAGCATGCGGACAGCCTCCAATCGCGCTGAAGGAACTCCGAGGAGCCCTTAGCAGTCTGGTCGTCCAAAAGGAACCGAATTATATTGGTCCGACCCTCAGCCAGGAGTGGCCCAAGACAAGTCAAGGGCCGCCATTTGCGTTCAAAATGTCGATGTTCATGTGTCCTGCAGTTCACATGCCGACGCGCAGCTAGCTGCGGTCTTCATCGACCCACGAGCCAAGGGATCCACTGGTATGGTTTGTATCATTTTTCGTCGAGTCTGCTTTCCCAAGCGGTACTCTCAGACGTGCGACGATATTTCAGGTGCCAATCCAAGACGGAGGTCCAACTCAGTCGTGTCCGTGCACCCTTGCCGTCCAATCGGGCACACTTAGCGGACACAGTCGAGCCGGGTTGTCTCCAAATTAAAACCAAGGGAACTCAGGGAGGCCTCGCGACCTCCCGAGCTCGAGCCGAGGCAGTACGGCATCCGTAAGGACTATTCTGGCGCAGACCGAAGTCGACTTTAAATATCAGCATGTGATTGCTTCCGATACCGAGAATATCCAGGACCTTTCGACGTTCGGAACTCAGGGCTAAGGGTCTAAGCTCTTTTCATCAAGCTCGCCTCGCCAACGTTTACATGAGTCTGAAGCCAAAGGATTTACCCCAGCCTTACAGATCTGCGTGTGACCGCAGGGTCCTCCGCGCGAGCGGCCAAGTGTTGGAAGCGAACCCATCTTTCCCGAACTATTAAGGGACGTCTTAAGGCTCAAGCACGCAACACAGCCTGCAAGCGCAGAGTATGATCTGTGCGGTACGCCCACTTTCAGGGCTACCGTGTAAGGACGTGACGAGTCAAACTCACAGCTCGGGGTCAAAGCTTTTTTCATCGCTCGCCGAAGCTATACAACGTGAGTCCGACAAGTCCGCCTCACTTCATTTTGACACCTCTTATCTGCCGCCGAACTCACTCTTGTGAGACGGTCTTTCATTCTCTCTCTCTCAGCATTGCTCAAGGCATGCGGTAATGATCCTTCCGCAGGTTCACCTACGGAAACCTTGTTACGACTTTTACTTCCTCTAAATGAGCAAGTTTGGGCATCTTTCCGGCGACATCGGCGATCCCGAGAGATCACCGCGCGCCAGTCCGAAGACCTCACTAAATCATTCAATCGGTAGTAGCGACGGGCGGTGTGTACAAAGGGCAGGGACGTAATCAAGGCGTGCTAATGACACGCCTTTACTGGGAATTCCTCGTTCATGGGGAACAATTTCAAGCCCCAATCCCAAGCACGGAGGTGGTTCAGCGGGTTACCCGGACCTTTCGGCCAGGGAGGACACGTTGATACCTCCATTGTAGCGCGCGTGCGGCCCAGAACATCTAAGGGCATCACAGACCTGTTATTGCTCAATCTCGTGCGACTAAAAGCCGCCTGTCCCTCTAAGAAGATTTGTCTTCGCCGGCTGCACAAAGGAAGCCGGAAACGACTATTTAGCAGGCTAGAGTCTCGTTCGTTATCGCAATTAAGCAGACAAATCGCTCCACCAACTAAGAACGGCCATGCACCACCACCCACTGAATCAAGAAAGAGCTCTCAATCTGTCAATCCTTCCAGTGTCTGGGCCTGGTGAGGTTTCCCGTGTTGAGTCAAATTAAGCCGCAGGCTCCACTCCTGGTGGTGCCCTTCCGTCAATTCCTTTAAGTTTCAGCTTTGCAACCATACTTCCCCCGGAACCCAAAAGCTTTGGTTTCCCGGAAGCTGCCTCACAAGCCATCAATGGAGCATTGTGAGATCGCTAGCTGGCATAAGTTTATGGTTAGAACTAGGGCGGTATCTGATCGCCTTCGAACCTCTAACTTTCGTTCTTGATTAACGAGAGCATCCTTGGCAAATGCTTTCGCTGCGGTCTGTCTTGCAACGATCCAAGAATTTCACCTCTAACGTTGCAATACAAATGCCCCCGCCTGCCTCCATTTATCATTACCTCTGGTTCCGAAAACCAACAAAAATAGAACCGAGGTCCTTTTCCATTATTCCATGCACTACCTTTCAGGCACCTTGGCCTGCTTTAAGCACTCAGATTTGTTCAAAGTAAACGTGCCGGCCCACCTCGACACTCAATGAAGAGCACCGCAGCGGGATTGAATCGGTGCCGGCCACAGGAGACCCGAAAGCCAACCTGCACCTAGACACACCACCGGCAGGACGCTACAGATCGCGTCAGTTAACACCGACGGGCGGTGAACCGACGGTCTGCGAGCACAGATCCAACTACGAGCTTTTTAACCGCAACAACTTTAATATACGCTACAGGAGCTGGAATTACCGCGGCTGCTGGCACCAGACTTGCCCTCCTGTTGATACTCCTTAAAGGATTTAAAGTGTAGTCATTCCGATTACGGAGCCTCGGATGAGTTCCGTATCGTTATTTTTCGTCACTACCTCCCCGAGCCGGGAGTGGGTAATTTGCGCGCCTGCTGCCTTCCTTGGATGTGGTAGCCGTCTCTCAGGCTCCCTCTCCGGAATCGAACCCTGATTCCCCGTTACCCGTTACAACCATGGTAGGCGCAGAACCTACCATCGACAGTTGATAAGGCAGACATTTGAAGGATGCGTCGCCGGCACAGAGGCCGTGCGATCAGCCCAAAGTTATTCAGAGTCACCAAAGTCACGGCAGCAAGCCACCGATCGGTTTTGATCTAATAAAAGCGTCCCACTCCTCTCGGAGCGGGACTCTGTTGGCATGTATTAGCTCCAGTATTTCCGCAGTTATCCAAGTAACTGAGTACAATCCATTGAACCATAACTGATATAATGAGCCTTCCGCGGTTTCACCTTAGTTTGGCTTGCACTTAGACATGCATGGCTTAATCTTTGAGAATAGCATATGACTACTGGCAGGATCAACCAGATAACTGCATCGCAGTTTTTCGGCGGGTCAGAGAGACTCTGCCCGATAAACTTTTCACATGAGCGCGTGCCGTGTGTCACGCCTCGGCGTCAGAGAGGGTACTCGTGCCTACGCCCTGCGAGACAGGACGGTTCGCGGCCGGTTGAACCACACCCCACGCCTTTGCCGCGAGTGACGGTGCTCGTACCTACGCCCTGCGAGAGAGGACGGTTTGCGGCCGGTGGCACCACACACTCACGGTCAATTTTATCAACGCTCCTCGGAGCCATCAGCTTCAACTTTTCGTCATACTCGTCGGTAGAATACCGTACGTCGTAGTATAGACGTGCTTTCAATCACTTTCGCTCGGAGAGCAGAGAGTCAACGAAGCCCTGAGAACAGGCCTTGTTCGAAGAGGTGTTTGCATTGTGGCCGTGCCTAGGACGGTAGAGGACCGCAAACGAGCTGTCAGCGTGGGTACCTTTGACAAGAGGCTAGTTTCAGAGCGCACTGCGCTACAAAGGGGCGTGCGGGGGACCCAACAGTATCCCCGCCGTGTTCCGATGCAGCTATCATGTGGTACGTCTGACGGTGAGAGAAGGTGACTCTCACCGAATCGAATAAATGGGCGGCCGTCTGCGAGAAGCGTCAGGCCTGGCATTTAAAGGGCCCACACGCCGGAGCGTGCGGTCAAGCCCTCAATCGCGCTGCGGAGAATCCGAGCAGTAGTTGTTAAAAGGCCCACACGCCGGAGCGTGCGGTCATGCCTTCAATTCGCAGCAGAGAAGAGGGCTCTGTGCAGGACCCCAAACTCGAGCACTAAATGATGCTTTCACAGAGTTCACCGCATTTGGCGACCTAGCCGGCGGTTGGGCGGATCTTTTACGACATACCGGTCGGCTGGAAGTTAACGCCTATCGCCAGGCGGCACGCAGTTTAACGACAATACTCGGGTCGACGGGAGTTTATGGAGCCATCGCCGGGCTCTTCGTATCATGGGGAACTCTCTCGCCCTAGGACTGCGCTCTCTACTTTCCAGAGAGACTGCCTAGGTATATAGTACGTTTGGCATGAAAATACACCACTATGAAATAGTGTCGATTATTTTCATTGATGCCGCACATTGCCAAAAGGATGAACAAGTGAAAGTCGTGCGAACCGAACTTCGGTCAGAATATCTGTTCGCCGACTCCACGCTGGTCTCTGGGGCTCGGACCCTTCGTCTCCTCGCCCCGGCGAGACCAGCCCCCAGGACTGCTCTCTGCTTTCTAGAGAGACTGCCTGGGTATATAGTACGTTTGGCATGAAAGTACGTCACTATGAAATAGTGTCGATTTCTCTCATTTATGCCTTAGTTTGCCAAAAGGATGAACAAGTGAAAATCGTGCGAACCGAACATCACGAGGAAATCCGATTCACCGACTCCCGACCCTCGCCGCCGATTGGGACGACAGAGGGGTGTTGATCGGGAGGCGGTGTGAACGGACAGCCCCGCCGAAGGCACCATGCACCACACAGAGTACCGCCAACCAATGGCTTCGCACCGAGCCGCGGACTCTGCCCTCCGCAGCCCCTCCTAGCTCCTATAGTGCGTTTGGCACCAAAATACACAACTATGAGGATGTGTTGATTATTTTCATATTCGCCCAACTCTGCGACACACGATATGTACCGAAAGTCGTGCGAACCGAAAAAAACCTGTTTTCAGATCCACCGACTTGCAGTTTCTGCCGCCTTTCATCACCTCGAACTGCACTGCGGAGCGGTGCGCACACCCTCGCCCCGCCCGGACATCTCAGCGGATGCGGGCCCAGAGCCCCACGATGGTGGCTGGCCACGGGGACCCAGTGCCTCGCCTCTTCGGGCACCACTCCGGGTCCCCTCTCAAACACAGGTGGCACCAGCCCGAGGCGCTACCCGAGTTGCCCCGCCTCGTCAACACCTCTCCCTGCAAGCCACAAGGGCCGGCAAGCAGTTTCGGGCACGGTGTTCCACCCGCACCGACCTCTTCGATCCACGCACCACCACATGTGCCCTCCAAATCGGGCACTTGCAGCTCGTCACGGACCATCCGTCCTTACCGGGTCTTGTGAGAGCCTCCAACGGGGCCCCCGGACCGCGGCTACACCAGACAAAGCGGTCGAAGGCCTCCGCACCTCCATCTGGCCATGCACTACCAGATGATGCTACGAAGACCGGCCGAGGTCACAAAGTACGGAAGATTTCTAAGACCGACTCACTTCTGACCCACGAAGCGAGCACTCGGTCCGCGGCATTCGTCTGACAGGCGGTCCCTCCTGGCCACCGTCTTGAAGGTACTATGTACCGCCAGAATGCCTGCCCAACTCCCGGTCGCCACTCCGGGAGCCGAACTTCGTCGTCCAACTTCCACCTCTGCTAGTACGGACCGACGCCTCGTTCGCCGGCTTCAAAGTTCGAGCCGGTACTTTTGAGTCACCGTCTTCAAAGTCCCTCGCACCACTAAATGCCCAGCTGGATCCCGGTCGCCACTCCGGGAGCCGGTCCGAGTCCTCGACTCTTCCCGCACTGCCACCCCGAGACGAGCCGTCGTCCCGCGGCCTCCACGTTCGAGCCGGTACTTTAGAGTCACCGTCTTCAAAGTCCATCGCACCACCAAATGCCCAGCCGGGTCCCGGTCGCCACTCCGGGAGCCGGTCCGAGTCCTCGACTCATCCCGCACTGCCACCCCGAGACGAGCCATCGTCCCGCGGCCTCCACGCTGCAGCCGGTACTTTTGAGTCACCGTCTCCAAAGCGCCTCGCACCACCAAATGCCCAGCCGGGTCCCGGTCGCCACTCCGGGAGCCGGTCCGAGTCCTCGACTCGTCCCGCACCGCCACCCACGAACGAGCACGCGTTCCGCGGCTTCGGTCGGCGAGGCGGTACTCTGGGACCACCGCCTTCCAAGTTCCACGCACTACCAAACGCCTTGTCCATTCCCGGTACCCAATCCGGGAACCGCACCATCTCACATTTTCACCGCTCTCTGTCAGGGATACGGGGTGACATCGGATGCCGGCACTGACATCCGACGCGGTGCCATTCTCCACCGCGGAGTGTGCTATGCCACAACCAGGAGCACACTCTGGGACCTTCCCTGACCGAGGCGGTGACCACTCGACCGACTCCGAGACCTCACCTCGGGGCACCCCATGGTCCTATAGTAAGTTTGGCGTCAAAATACCCGTCTTTGAGAGTGTGCCGACTTTTTCCGTTATCACCTCCACAAGCCGTCGTCGCGCCGTGGCGAAAGTGCCGCGAACCGAACTTCGGTTACTCGCACGACTCGAAAGCACCTCACTTCCGCGCCCTCAAATCGCACTGGCATTCGACACAGAGCGGCAGCTGATATCTCGATAACGGTGAGAGATACGGCAAATCTGACTACGAGCTTTCCTAACGAAAACGGTGCGATAACTAAGATGAGACCATTTTCAAAAAGATCGGACGAAGATTTCCCACTCAAAATCGCGAATGAAAGTTTCCGGCCGCCAGAGACTAAGTCCCGTCTCGCGGCTAAGTCCCACCTCGGCTTGCTAGGCACCACACAACCCCGGCCTCAAATCACACTAGCATTCGCCGAAAAGCGGCGGCCGATATCTCGAAAACGGTGACAGATACAGCAAATCTGATTAAGAGCTTTCCTAACGAAAACGGTGCGATAAATAAGATGAGACCATTTTCAAAACGATTGGACAAAGATAACCCACTCAAAATTGCGAATGAAAGTTTCCGGCCGCCAGAGACTAAGTCCCGTCTCGCGGCTAAGTCCCAAGCTGGCCGGGGGTCGACTCTATGCTTTCTATGCGTACTTGCTGCTGTCTCCGCTATTAATTTTTCGTTCTCTTCGTATGGATACTCTCTCTACTTCTCGTGTTTAATGGTCTTTTCTGTACTTTTGACGCATTTTCTTCGAAAATCTTTAGAATCACTCGTCTTGTGGCTCTTAGCCGCATAGACCTGTATGTGTCTCACCCCGGTTCCATCCGTTATGAAGAACTTGAAAATTTCCAAATCTATCTGATATCGTGCGCTTCACTAATGATCACTCGGTTTCTCATTTAACTATGTGACGGCGAGATCATTTCAGAATTAGTATTAAAAAGTTGGAAATTCGTGATCTCCCGGGACCCCTCTTAAGCACACCATCCCCAGCGCTGAGGCCCGCGGGTCGACCCCTGACCGACCCAGTCAGCACCTCTCCCTCGGGACGACTCAAACGACGTATCTCCTCGAGAAACGCGTGACGGGGAAAGTCACGCGGTATCACGCGGGGACCGCATCGCTCGGCCCAAGTGCACACCAGACACCCACGGTCGGAGCATGCAATAACTCTTGTAATGAGATTTGTACCGACTTTCCTTCGCAGAATGACGCACCAAAATAGATCATCTTAAAGGGAAAAATGCACCGAACACGCTGAAATCATTTTCGTGACGATCGGAGCGGGCTAAGTCTCTGAAAAATGCGAAAGAAGGTCAAATATCGCCGAAATTAAGCACTGATTTTCGAGCCAAGTTTGCCATTTTTCACCCGGAGATGGTCGAGCTGTCACCCTACTGGTCTTCTACGGTCTTTATCTCGAGGAACAAAGTATGCCAAACACGTTGGTGCCTCTCGCTTGTCAGTCCGACTCTCCGTTTCCGCTCCGCGAGCAGTTCAAACACCCCATGTGCGTCTTTCCTTTGCAAAACTTATGCCTCGCGGTACCTCTCCTCAGGCACCGTGGGACCTCCGCAGGGGCTCTTTTGAAGCACACCGACCGATATCTGGTGTTGTTCACATCGGCGCTCAACCACTCTCTGGTTTTGAGCCTTTTATTGAACGAAACTCGCCATTTAAGTCGTATTTAAGTGGCTCCCCAGGACACCGTCCTAACGACATCCACGAGGACTCTTTGGACGCGACACGGCGAAACCAACACTGCGTTAACGGTACTGATCACCCACTAGGAATAATCGAACCTTTTTCTGAACAGGGCGAGTACCCGTCCCCCGATGTCACACGGTGGCACGCCCAACTCGGGGTGTTCAATGCACAACCAAGATATGTTTCGTTCGTACCGAGTCCTCTCTCGCCAACGGCCACACCACGCTGAGCATACCGGTTCTCGTCCGATCACCGAAGTCAAGCAGCGTCGGGTGCGGGTAGTACTTGGATGGGTGACCGCCTGGGAACACCGCATGTCGTTGGCATCATAACTCTTTTGCAGAGATCCGAAAGAAAGAGCCGAAGGCGGTAAGGGCCCCAGAGTGGAAAATTGGGGTACTAACTTTGAGTTTTTAAGCTTATGAACTACGAATCTACACTTGTCACCATTCTCTCCCTAGATTTCTTGGTATGCGCTATGAGGCACGAGCACACACGATACGAGCAGTAAACCCCCCGAAGCGATGATCAAGAAGCTCTCTTAGGGACAGAACTACATCGGAGAACTGGAAACCATTCTTTCGACCCATTTCGCTCCATCGGGCGAGAGGCGGTCGCCTCACGGAACCGAGTGCACAATAGAGTACCTGAAACCGGTACGAATGACTCCCTCGGGGATCGACTTGCAATATGTAGCTTAAAGTCACATCTACGATGCGATCAAGCTATTGGACTGTTGATCTCTCCCTCCTAGGGGCCACCCCCCGTCTGTGATAAACCTTGCTTACGCAGGGTGCATTATCTGGTTTGAACACCCATGTACGACGCGATAAAGCCCCTGCAGTACGGACGAAATCGTTCAAGGGGCCACCCTGTCCACGATAAACCTTGCTTGCGCACGAAATGGGCAGTGTACCCCGCGCAGCGAGAACAGATAACATTGTAGGCGAACAATGTGCATAATTAAGCTTCAACACTCAGCTACGATGCGGTGCAACTATAGGGGTGCAGATCTCCGCATCCTAGAGGCCTGCCAGTGCACAATGCACCTCGCTTACGCACTACAGATGCAGAGGAGAAGAGATAACATTGTAGGCGAAAAGAGTGCATTATCAGGTTTGAACACACATATGCGACGCGATTAAGCCCCTGTATGACAGACCTAGCGTGTCCAGAGGGCACCCCGTCCATGATACACACTGCTCACGCCCTGAAGGGGCAGTGCGCCCTGCGAAGCGAGCACAGGTTACATTTTACGCATATAAAGTGCATTATCAAACATGAACACCTATCAAAGATGCGGTGCAACTGAAGGGGTGCAGATCTGTCACTCCTGGGGGTCAACCAGGGCACGATGAACCTAGCTTCCACACTGAGGGTGCAGTGTGCCCTGCGCGGGAAGAAATGATAACATTCTAGGGAAATTAAGTGCATTACTCGGTTTGAACACACCTCAAGGATGCGATAATGTCCCTGCAGTACGGATCAGCCCGTCCCCGGGGGCACAACGTCCACGATAAACCTTGCTTACGCGCGACATGGGCAGTGTACCCTGCGCGGGAGAACAGAGAGCATCGCAGGTGAACGGAGTGCATTATTAAGCTTGAACACTCATCTACGATGCGGTACAACCGTTGGGGCGCAGATCTCTCTCTCCCGGGGGTCACCCAGTGCACGATAAGCCTTGCTTACGCACTCCAGGGCCAGTGCACCATGCCCAGGCATGAAACATTACAACGTGGGCGAATCAAGTGCATTATTAAGCTTGAACACTCATCTACGATGGGGTACAACTACAGGGGTGCAGATCTCTCTCTCCCGGGAGTCAACCAGTGCACGAACAGCCTTGCTTGCGCACGAAAGGAGCACTTGAACCTGCGCAGGGAGAACACATAACATTGTAGGCGAATCAGGTGCATTATTAATCTTGACCACTCAGGCACGATGCGATAAAGTCCCTGCAGTACGGATCAACCCGTCCTTGTGGGCACCCCATCCATGAGAAATCTTGCTCATGCACTACATGGGACAGTGCACCCTGCGCAGCGATAACAGATTACTTCCTGGGGCAATCAAGTGTATTATCAATCTTGAACAACCACCGTCCCCGAAGCGCAGATCTAAGACTGCCTACGGATCACACACGCATAATAAACGTATAGAGGAGGCAACGAGGTCCCCACCTTAGAGATCAGTCACTGGCTTTGAAGAAATATATGCACTATTGGGCTTGCATACACACCTTAAGGGCGGTTCGTTCTGTGAATCGCCCCGGGGCAGGGAAATGCATCACTATGCCGGAATACGTACCATCGGGACGACCCGTCCTAGGGTGCATCAGAGGGGCAGTGTGCTCTCCGCAGGGAGAACACACATAGTCTCCTAGACGAACCGAGTGTATCATTAAGATGGAACACCCATCGGCCCTTAAGCGGAGATCTAAGACTGCCTACAGATCACACACGCATAATAAACGTATAGAGGAGGCAACGAGGTCCCCACCTTAGAGATCAATCACTGCCTTCGAAGAAACATATGCACTATTGGGCTTGCATACACGCCTTGAGGGCGGTTCGTCCTCTGAGGGCAGAGAGGTGCATTATTAAGCGGCACTCAGTCCCCCCTGATTCCAATATCTACGGCTCCATCGGGGACGCACGTGAATTACGTATCCGACATGGAGACTCTGGGGTGCATATCGTGGGGATACTTCCCTCCCGAGAGGAACCGAGTGCATAATTAAGCTTCAATACACACATACTGCTTAAGCCGCGAGCACAGGAGGAGAGAGCTTCCAGTGCCCGATATAGTTCTTACACACATCACCGAGGGAGGATGGATGGCCTCCCTTACCTTCGGGGTCTCGAGTGCATTTCAATGCGATCACACGAGAGGTTCGACCCGGCAGTAACACAGCGAGGTCAAAAGCGGGACTAGCATTGCGGATCTTAATAGAGCCATCCAATACCTTCGCCACGGGGCGATAGCGATCTCTGACGCTCTGACTGACAGCTCCAAGGACGGCAAAAATGCATCATTAAAATCATGTATCCAACTTGGGGTGAAAAAGACCCTAGTTTTGAGATCATTCGCTTCCTGGGAGAACAATATCCCGAATCAGGGTGGCATTCCTATCTCACGAGCAGTACATCCTCCGGAGCGAAGTGAAATAACCACCTACAGGCGAACAACACCTCCGGCCCCTTGGGAGTGCATTATCGAGCTGGAATACTTACCGTCGGGACATTAAGGCCTCCCCCCGCAGCGAATATATGCGACTGCGCGGGAGAATCACGAGCAGTACGAAGCACCGTCGGGTCAGTAAGGGTCTCCCAGTGTCATTCTCTCCCCAGCTAACTCGAGGAGCGCCTAACAGAGCCGAATGACATCCCTCCGAAAGCTCCACTGAGGGAGAAGCCACACGGAAGGTGGGACGACCCACGGGCACGCGGCTGGAGAGAAGACGAGCCGACGGCAGGGGTAGCACCAGCGATCTTAATAGAACGGTGAAAACACCCCGCCACTGGGCCGATTGCCATCTCATAATGCGTGGACGACCCCCCGGTCACTGCACGGGCACCCGAGGGAGAATCACAGCGCCGCGCGAACTCGCTGGCGTGCATAACTGCTACTGATCACACCGTGCAGGAGTGGGGCGTCCGAATGCGGGCAGTACACGGACAGACCGCAACCAGGAGGGTACGGCATACTGCGAGTACAAAGCGGCAACATTCTTAGCGACGAGCAGAGAGAACGCGCCGGGCAGCAATCACTGCAGAGTGGGTGCATTCTTAAGGTACCCCGGAGGGCGTGCCAGCCCGTCTCAGTGCGGCCCGTCACGGGGTGGACGAGGCAGAGCGAGCGGGTGGCCCACGGGGCGTGCAACAGTGCCTCATTAAGCCCGAACACGGCACGCAAGCACAGCGCCTCGCCGACTGGCTGGAGCTACGGAGCTACCGGGGTATACTGCAGGGACGAAGCAGCGCCGCGCGAACTGGCTGGCGTGCATCACAGCCACCGATCACCGTGCGGGAGTGATGCGTCCGAACGCTGTCAGCACGCGGACAGACCGTAACCAGGAGGGACACTGCGAGCAACATGCTTACCGACGGGCAGAGTGCGCGCCGGGCACCCATCACTGCAGGGGCCGTCGAGTGGGTGCATACTTAAGGTACTCCGGAAGGCGTGCGAGCCCGTCTCGATGCAGTGCCTTATGGGGTGCACGGAGCAGGCTGCGCGGGTGTCCCACGGCGCGTGCACCAGTTCCTCATTAAGCCCTAACACGGCACACCTCAAACGGGCAGCGGACAGGCCATCCGGGGGTGACACCGAGAGCGTGCGGTCACAGCCTCGTGTGCAGCTGCACGGAGGGACTGCAGCTCCACGCACCGACGCACTCGTTAAGCCCGAGGGCGCTAACACGAGCCGATGCAGAACGGTGCCTCGTTGGCCGGCAGCCAGAGCCAACCCGAGG
>JAPMLF010000024.1:0-5000 GCA_026929855.1 Poa annua | reverse complement strand
GATTGTTACTAGACAACGCACCCACCGAGCTCCATGTACCAAAGAGTCGCAAGTCTTTGAAACGCCACAGAATTACGCCAAGACGTCCCCATACTCAGACTTTTGCCGGTGGCAGAAAAAAACGACCGAGTACCACTCAGAGAGCGGCACTCGGTCGTACGGCATTTAAGAGGCCCACATGGCAAAGCATGCGGACAGCCTCCAATCGCGCTGAAGGAACTCCGAGGAGCCCTTAGCAGTCTGGTCGTCCAAAAGGAACCGAATTATATTGGTCCGACCCTCAGCCAGGAGTGGCCCAAGACAAGTCAAGGGCCGCCATTTGCGTTCAAAATGTCGATGTTCATGTGTCCTGCAGTTCACATGCCGACGCGCAGCTAGCTGCGGTCTTCATCGACCCACGAGCCAAGGGATCCACTGGTATGGTTTGTATCATTTTTCGTCGAGTCTGCTTTCCCAAGCGGTACTCTCAGACGTGCGACGATATTTCAGGTGCCAATCCAAGACGGAGGTCCAACTCAGTCGTGTCCGTGCACCCTTGCCGTCCAATCGGGCACACTTAGCGGACACAGTCGAGCCGGGTTGTCTCCAAATTAAAACCAAGGGAACTCAGGGAGGCCTCGCGACCTCCCGAGCTCGAGCCGAGGCAGTACGGCATCCGTAAGGACTATTCTGGCGCAGACCGAAGTCGACTTTAAATATCAGCATGTGATTGCTTCCGATACCGAGAATATCCAGGACCTTTCGACGTTCGGAACTCAGGGCTAAGGGTCTAAGCTCTTTTCATCAAGCTCGCCTCGCCAACGTTTACATGAGTCTGAAGCCAAAGGATTTACCCCAGCCTTACAGATCTGCGTGTGACCGCAGGGTCCTCCGCGCGAGCGGCCAAGTGTTGGAAGCGAACCCATCTTTCCCGAACTATTAAGGGACGTCTTAAGGCTCAAGCACGCAACACAGCCTGCAAGCGCAGAGTATGATCTGTGCGGTACGCCCACTTTCAGGGCTACCGTGTAAGGACGTGACGAGTCAAACTCACAGCTCGGGGTCAAAGCTTTTTTCATCGCTCGCCGAAGCTATACAACGTGAGTCCGACAAGTCCGCCTCACTTCATTTTGACACCTCTTATCTGCCGCCGAACTCACTCTTGTGAGACGGTCTTTCATTCTCTCTCTCTCAGCATTGCTCAAGGCATGCGGTAATGATCCTTCCGCAGGTTCACCTACGGAAACCTTGTTACGACTTTTACTTCCTCTAAATGAGCAAGTTTGGGCATCTTTCCGGCGACATCGGCGATCCCGAGAGATCACCGCGCGCCAGTCCGAAGACCTCACTAAATCATTCAATCGGTAGTAGCGACGGGCGGTGTGTACAAAGGGCAGGGACGTAATCAAGGCGTGCTAATGACACGCCTTTACTGGGAATTCCTCGTTCATGGGGAACAATTTCAAGCCCCAATCCCAAGCACGGAGGTGGTTCAGCGGGTTACCCGGACCTTTCGGCCAGGGAGGACACGTTGATACCTCCATTGTAGCGCGCGTGCGGCCCAGAACATCTAAGGGCATCACAGACCTGTTATTGCTCAATCTCGTGCGACTAAAAGCCGCCTGTCCCTCTAAGAAGATTTGTCTTCGCCGGCTGCACAAAGGAAGCCGGAAACGACTATTTAGCAGGCTAGAGTCTCGTTCGTTATCGCAATTAAGCAGACAAATCGCTCCACCAACTAAGAACGGCCATGCACCACCACCCACTGAATCAAGAAAGAGCTCTCAATCTGTCAATCCTTCCAGTGTCTGGGCCTGGTGAGGTTTCCCGTGTTGAGTCAAATTAAGCCGCAGGCTCCACTCCTGGTGGTGCCCTTCCGTCAATTCCTTTAAGTTTCAGCTTTGCAACCATACTTCCCCCGGAACCCAAAAGCTTTGGTTTCCCGGAAGCTGCCTCACAAGCCATCAATGGAGCATTGTGAGATCGCTAGCTGGCATAAGTTTATGGTTAGAACTAGGGCGGTATCTGATCGCCTTCGAACCTCTAACTTTCGTTCTTGATTAACGAGAGCATCCTTGGCAAATGCTTTCGCTGCGGTCTGTCTTGCAACGATCCAAGAATTTCACCTCTAACGTTGCAATACAAATGCCCCCGCCTGCCTCCATTTATCATTACCTCTGGTTCCGAAAACCAACAAAAATAGAACCGAGGTCCTTTTCCATTATTCCATGCACTACCTTTCAGGCACCTTGGCCTGCTTTAAGCACTCAGATTTGTTCAAAGTAAACGTGCCGGCCCACCTCGACACTCAATGAAGAGCACCGCAGCGGGATTGAATCGGTGCCGGCCACAGGAGACCCGAAAGCCAACCTGCACCTAGACACACCACCGGCAGGACGCTACAGATCGCGTCAGTTAACACCGACGGGCGGTGAACCGACGGTCTGCGAGCACAGATCCAACTACGAGCTTTTTAACCGCAACAACTTTAATATACGCTACAGGAGCTGGAATTACCGCGGCTGCTGGCACCAGACTTGCCCTCCTGTTGATACTCCTTAAAGGATTTAAAGTGTAGTCATTCCGATTACGGAGCCTCGGATGAGTTCCGTATCGTTATTTTTCGTCACTACCTCCCCGAGCCGGGAGTGGGTAATTTGCGCGCCTGCTGCCTTCCTTGGATGTGGTAGCCGTCTCTCAGGCTCCCTCTCCGGAATCGAACCCTGATTCCCCGTTACCCGTTACAACCATGGTAGGCGCAGAACCTACCATCGACAGTTGATAAGGCAGACATTTGAAGGATGCGTCGCCGGCACAGAGGCCGTGCGATCAGCCCAAAGTTATTCAGAGTCACCAAAGTCACGGCAGCAAGCCACCGATCGGTTTTGATCTAATAAAAGCGTCCCACTCCTCTCGGAGCGGGACTCTGTTGGCATGTATTAGCTCCAGTATTTCCGCAGTTATCCAAGTAACTGAGTACAATCCATTGAACCATAACTGATATAATGAGCCTTCCGCGGTTTCACCTTAGTTTGGCTTGCACTTAGACATGCATGGCTTAATCTTTGAGAATAGCATATGACTACTGGCAGGATCAACCAGATAACTGCATCGCAGTTTTTCGGCGGGTCAGAGAGACTCTGCCCGATAAACTTTTCACATGAGCGCGTGCCGTGTGTCACGCCTCGGCGTCAGAGAGGGTACTCGTGCCTACGCCCTGCGAGACAGGACGGTTCGCGGCCGGTTGAACCACACCCCACGCCTTTGCCGCGAGTGACGGTGCTCGTACCTACGCCCTGCGAGAGAGGACGGTTTGCGGCCGGTGGCACCACACACTCACGGTCAATTTTATCAACGCTCCTCGGAGCCATCAGCTTCAACTTTTCGTCATACTCGTCGGTAGAATACCGTACGTCGTAGTATAGACGTGCTTTCAATCACTTTCGCTCGGAGAGCAGAGAGTCAACGAAGCCCTGAGAACAGGCCTTGTTCGAAGAGGTGTTTGCATTGTGGCCGTGCCTAGGACGGTAGAGGACCGCAAACGAGCTGTCAGCGTGGGTACCTTTGACAAGAGGCTAGTTTCAGAGCGCACTGCGCTACAAAGGGGCGTGCGGGGGACCCAACAGTATCCCCGCCGTGTTCCGATGCAGCTATCATGTGGTACGTCTGACGGTGAGAGAAGGTGACTCTCACCGAATCGAATAAATGGGCGGCCGTCTGCGAGAAGCGTCAGGCCTGGCATTTAAAGGGCCCACACGCCGGAGCGTGCGGTCAAGCCCTCAATCGCGCTGCGGAGAATCCGAGCAGTAGTTGTTAAAAGGCCCACACGCCGGAGCGTGCGGTCATGCCTTCAATTCGCAGCAGAGAAGAGGGCTCTGTGCAGGACCCCAAACTCGAGCACTAAATGATGCTTTCACAGAGTTCACCGCATTTGGCGACCTAGCCGGCGGTTGGGCGGATCTTTTACGACATACCGGTCGGCTGGAAGTTAACGCCTATCGCCAGGCGGCACGCAGTTTAACGACAATACTCGGGTCGACGGGAGTTTATGGAGCCATCGCCGGGCTCTTCGTATCATGGGGAACTCTCTCGCCCTAGGACTGCGCTCTCTACTTTCCAGAGAGACTGCCTAGGTATATAGTACGTTTGGCATGAAAATACACCACTATGAAATAGTGTCGATTATTTTCATTGATGCCGCACATTGCCAAAAGGATGAACAAGTGAAAGTCGTGCGAACCGAACTTCGGTCAGAATATCTGTTCGCCGACTCCACGCTGGTCTCTGGGGCTCGGACCCTTCGTCTCCTCGCCCCGGCGAGACCAGCCCCCAGGACTGCTCTCTGCTTTCTAGAGAGACTGCCTGGGTATATAGTACGTTTGGCATGAAAGTACGTCACTATGAAATAGTGTCGATTTCTCTCATTTATGCCTTAGTTTGCCAAAAGGATGAACAAGTGAAAATCGTGCGAACCGAACATCACGAGGAAATCCGATTCACCGACTCCCGACCCTCGCCGCCGATTGGGACGACAGAGGGGTGTTGATCGGGAGGCGGTGTGAACGGACAGCCCCGCCGAAGGCACCATGCACCACACAGAGTACCGCCAACCAATGGCTTCGCACCGAGCCGCGGACTCTGCCCTCCGCAGCCCCTCCTAGCTCCTATAGTGCGTTTGGCACCAAAATACACAACTATGAGGATGTGTTGATTATTTTCATATTCGCCCAACTCTGCGACACACGATATGTACCGAAAGTCGTGCGAACCGAAAAAAACCTGTTTTCAGATCCACCGACTTGCAGTTTCTGCCGCCTTTCATCACCTCGAACTGCACTGCGGAGCGGTGCGCACACCCTCGCCCCGCCCGGACATCTCAGCGGATGCGGGCCCAGAGCCCCACGATGGTGGCTGGCCACGGGGACCCAGTGCCTCGCCTCTTCGGGCACCACTCCGGGTCCCCTCTCAAACACAGGTGGCACCAGCCCGAGGCGCTACCCGAGTTGCCCCGCCTCGTCAAC
>CM049439.1:74270224-74350140 GCA_026929855.1 Poa annua | reverse complement strand
TCGGGGGTCACGGGGCATCGAAATCCTAACGGGACCCAAAAACCGTGGACTATAGCCCACGAAACGGCCAAAAATGCCCGAAATCACGGGTTTTCATGATGCCGCTAGAGTCGTTGTACCGGGGGTCAGGGGGCATCGAAATCCTCCCGGGACCCAAAAACGTGGCCTATAGCCACGAAAACGGCCAAAAATGACCGAAATCACGAGTTTTGACGATGCCCTCTATATTCGTGTACCGGGGGTCAGGGGGCATCGAAATCCTCCCGGACCTAAAACCATGGACTATAGCCACGAAAACGGTAAGAATGCCCGAAATCACGAGTTTTGACGATGCCGCTAGAGTCATGTACCGGGGGGTCACGGGGCATCGAAATCCTCCCGGGGACCAAAAAACCGTGGACCATAGCCCACGAAAACGGTAAAAAATGCCCGAAATCACGAGTATTGATGATGCCGCTAGAGTCGTTGTACCGAGGGTCAGGGGGCATCGAAATCCTCCCGGGACCGAAACACCGTGGACTATAGCCCACGAAAACGGCCAAAATGACCGAAATCACGAGTTTTGACGATGCCCTCTAGATTCGTGTACCGGAGGTCAGGGGGCATCGAAATCCTCCCGGGACCTAAAAACCATGGACTATAGCCACGAAAACGGTAAGAATGCCCGAAATCACGAGTTTTGACGATGCCGCTAGAGTCATGTACCGGGGGGTCAACGGGGCATCGAAATCCTCCCCGGGACCAAAAAACCGTGGACCATAGCCCACGAAAACGGTAAAAAATGCCCGAAATCACGAGTATTGATGATGCCGCTAGAGTCGTTGTACCGAGGGTAAGGGGGCATCGAAATCCTCCTGGGACCCAAAAACCGTGGACTATAGCCCACGAAAACGGTAAAAAATGCACGAAATCATGAGTTTTGACGATGCCGCTAGAGTCATGTACCGGGGGTCACGGGGCATCGAAATCCTCACGGGACCCAAAAACCGTGGGACTATAGCCCACGAAAACGGCCAAAAATGCCCGAAATCACGGGTTTTGACGATGCCGCTAGAGTCGTGTACCGGGGGTCAGGGGGCATCGAAATCCTCCCGGGACCCAAAAAAGTGGCCAATAGCCCACGAAAACGGCCAGAAATGCCCGAAATCACGAGTTTTGACGATACCGCTAGAGTCATGTACCGGTGGTCACGGGGCATCGAAATCCTCCCGGGACCGAAAAACCGTGGACTATAGCCCACGAAAACGGCCAAAAATGACCGAAATCACGGGTTTTGACGATGCCGCTAGAGTCGTGTACCGGGGGTCACGGGGCATCGATATCCTCACGGGACCCAAAAACCGTGGACTATAGCCCACGAAAACGGCCACAAATGCCCGAAATCACGAATTTTCACGATGCCGCTAGAGTCGTGTACCGGGGGTCAGGGGGCATCGAAATCCTCCCGGGGACCCAAAAACCGTGGACTATAGCCCACGAAACGGCCAGAAATTCCCGAAATCACGAGTTTTGACGATGCCGCTAGAGTCATGTACCGGGGGTCACGGGGCATCGAAATCCTCACGGGACCCAAAAACCGTGGACTATAGCCCACGGAAAACGGCCAAAAATGCCCGAAATCACGGGTTTTTGACGATGCCGCTAGAGTCGTTGTACCGGGGGTCAGGGGGCATCGAAATCCTCCCGGGACCCAAAAACGTGGCCCATAGCCCACGAAAAACGGCCAGAAATGCCCGAAATCACGAGTTTTGACGATACCGCTAGAGTCATGTACCGGTGGTCACGGGGCATCGAAATCCTCCCGGGACCGAAAAACCGTGGACTATAGCCACGAAAACGGCAAAAAATGACCGAAATCACGGGTTTTGACGATGCCGCTAGAGTCGTGTACCGGGGGTCACGGGGCATCGAAATCCTCACGGGACCCAAAAACCGTGGACTATAGCCCACGAAAACGGTAAAAATGCACGAAATCATGAGTTTTTGACGATGCCGCTAGAGTCATGTACCGGGGTTCACGGGGCATCGAAATCCTCACGGGACCCAAAAACCGTGGACTATAGCCCACGAAAACGGCCAAAAATGCCCGAATCACGGGTTTTGACGATGCCGCTAGAGTCGTGTACCGGGGGTCAGGGGGCATCGAAATCCTCCCGGGACCCAAAAACGTGGCCAATAGCCCACGAAAACGGCCAGAAATGCCCGAATCACGAGTTTTGACGATACCGCTAGAGTCATGTACCGGTGGTCACGGGGCATCGAAATCCTCCCGGGACCGAAAAAACCGTGGACTATAGCCCACGAAAACGGCCAAAAATGACCGAAATCACGGGTTTTGACGATGCCGCTAGAGTCGTGTACCGGGGGTCACGGGGCATCGAAATCCTCACGGGACCCAAAAACCGTGGACTATAGCCCACGAAAACGGCACAAATGCCCGAAATCACGGGTTTTCACGATGCCGCTAGAGTCGTGTACCGGGGGTCAGGGGGCATCGAAATCCTCCCGGGGACCCAAAAACCGTGGACTATAGCCCACGAAAAACGGCCAGAAATTCCCGAAATCACGAGTTTTGACGATGCCGCTAGAGTCATGTACCGGGGGTCACGGGGCATCGAAATCCTCACGGGACCCAAAAACCGTGGACTATAGCCCACAAAAACGGCCAAAAATGCCCGAAATCACGGGTTTTGACGATGCCGCTAGAGTCGTGTACCGGGGGTTAGGGGGCATCGAAATCCTCCCGGGACCCAAAAACGTGGCCTATAGCCCACGAAAACGGCCAGAAATGCCCGAAATCACGAGTTTTGACGATACCGCTAGAGTCATGTACCGGTGGTCACGGGGCATCGAAATCCTCCCGGGACCGAAAAAACCGTGGACTATAGCCACGAAAACGGCAAAAAATGACCGAAATCACGGGTTTTGACGATGCCGCTAGAGTCGTGTACCGGGGGTCACGGGGCATCGAAATCCTCACGGGACCCAAAAACCGTGGACTATAGCCCACGAAAACGTAAAAATGCACGAAATCATGAGTTTTGACGATGCCGCTAGAGTCATGTACCGGGGTTCACGGGGCATCGAAATCCTCACGGGACCCAAAAACCGTGGACTATAGCCCACGAAAACGGCCAAAAATGCCCGAAATCACGGGTTTTGACGATGCCGCTAGAGTCGTGTACCGGGGGTCAGGGGGCATCGAAATCCTCCCGGGACCCAAAAACGTGGCCTATAGCCCACGAAAACGGCCAGAAATGCCCGAAATCACTAGTTTTGACGATACCGCTAGAGTCATGTACCGGTGGTCACGGGGGCATCGAAATCCTCCCGGGACCAAAAACCGTGGACTATAGCCCACGAAAACGGCCAAAAATGACCGAAATCACGGGTTTTGACGATGCCGCTAGAGTCGTGTACCGGGGGTCACGGGGCATCGAAATCCTCACGGGACCCAAAAACCGTGGACTATAGCCCACGAACACGGCCACAAATGCCCGAAATCACGAATTTTCACGATGCCGCTAGAGTCGTGTACCGGGGGTCAGGGGGCATCGAAATCCTCCCGGGACCCAAAAACCGTGGACTATAGCCCACGAAAACGGCTAGAAATTCCCGAAATCACGAGTTTTGACGATGCCGCTAGAGTCATGTATCGGGGGTCACGGGGCATCGAAATCCTCACGGGACCCAAAAACCGTGGACTATAGCCCACGAAAATGCCAAAAATGCCCGAATCACGGGTTTTCATGATGCCGCTAGAGTCGTGTACCGGGGGTCAGGGGGGCATCGAAATCCTCCCGGGTCCCAAAAACGTGGCCTATAGCCCACGAAAAACGGCCAAAAATGACCGAAATCACGAGTTTTGACGATGCCCTCTATATTCGTGTACCGGGGGTCAGGGGGCATCGAAATCCTCCCGGGACCTAAAAACCATGGACTATAGCCACGAAAACGGTAAGAATGCCCGAAATCACGAGTTTTTGACGATGCCGCTAGAGTCATGTACCGGGGGGTCACGGGGCATCGAAATCCTCCCGGGACCAAAAAACCGTGGACCATAGCCCACGAAAACGGTAAAAAATGCCCGAAATCACGAGTATTGATGATGCCGCTAGAGTCGTGTACCGAGGGTCAGGGGGCATCGAAATCCTCCCGAGACCCAAAAACCGTGGACTATAGCCCACGAAAACGGTAAAAAATGCACGAAATCATGAGTTTTGACGATGCCGCTAGGAGTCATGTACCGGGGGTCACGGGGCATCGAAATCCTCACGGGACCCAAAAACCGTGGACTATAGCCCACGAAAACGGCCAAAAATGCCCGAAATCACGGGTTTTGACGATGCCGCTAGAGTCGTGTACCGGGGGTCAGGGGGCATCGAAATCCTCCCGGGACCCAAAAACGTGGCCTATAGCCCACGAAAACGGCCAGAAATGCCCGAAATCACGAGTTTTGACGATACCGCTAGAGTCATGTACCGGTGGTCACGGGGCATCGAAATCCTCCCGAGACCGAAAAACCGTGGACTATAGCCACGAAAACGGCAAAAAATGACCGAAATCACGGGTTTTGACGATGCCGCTAGAGTCGTGTACCGGGGGTCACGGGGCATCGAAATCCTACGGGACCCAAAAACCGTGGACTATAGCCCACGAAAAACGGCCAAAAATGACCGAAATCACGGGGTTTTGACGATGCCGCTAGAGTCGTGTACCGGGAGTCACGGGGCATCGAAATCCTCACGGGACCCAAAAACCGTGGACTATAGCCCACGAAAACGGCCAAAAATGCCCGAAATCACGGGTTTTTGACGATGCCGCTAGAGTCGTGTACCGGGGGTCAGGGGGCATCGAAATCCTCCCGGGACCCAAAAAACGTGGCCTATAGCCCACGAAAACGGCCAGAAATGCCCGAAATCACGAGTTTTGACGAATACCGCTAGAGTCATGTACGGGTGGTCACGGGGCATCGAAATCCTCCCGGGACCGAAAAACCGTGACTATAGCCCACGAAAACGGCCAAAAATGACCGAAATCACGAGTTTTGACGATGCCCTCTAGATTCGTGTACCGGAGGTCAGGGGCATCGAAATCCTCCCGGGACCTAAAAACCATGGACTATAGCCACGAAAACGGTAAAAATGACCGAAATGACGAGTTTTGACGATGCCGCTAGAGTCATGTACCGGGGGTCACGGGGCATCGAAATCATCCCGGGACCCAAAAACCGTGGACTATAGCCCACGAAAACGGCCAGAAATGCCCGAAATCACGAGTTTTGACGATGCCCGCTAGAGTCGTGTACCGGGGGTCAGGGGGCATCGAAATCCTCCCGGGACCCAAAAACGTGGCCTATAGCCCACGAAAACGGCCAGAAATGCCCGAAATCACGAGTTTTGACGATGCCGCTAGAGTCATGTACCGGTGGTCACGGGGCATCGAAATCCTCACCGGACCGAAAAACCGTGGACTATAGCCCACGAAAACGGCCAAAAATGACCGAAATCACGGGTTTTGATGATGCCGCTAGAGTCGTGTACCGGGGGTCACGGGGCATCGAAATCCTCACGGGACCCAAAAATCGTGGACTATAGCCCACGAAAACGGCCAAAAATGCCCGAAATCACGGGTTTTGACGATGCCGCTAGAGTCGTGTACCGGGGGTCAGGAGGCATCGAAATCCTCCCGGGACCCAAAAACGTGGCCTATAGCCCACGAAAACGGCCAGAAATGCCCGAAATCACGAGTTTTGACGATACCGCTAGAGTCATCTACCGGTGGTCACGGGGCATCGAAATCCTCCCGGGACCGAAACACCGTGGACTATAGCCCACGAAAACGGCCAAAAATGACCGAAATCACGAGTTTTGACGATGCCCTCTAGATTCGTGTAACCGGGGGGGTCAGGGGGGGCATCGAAATCCTCCCGGGACCTAAAAACCATGGACTATAGCCACGAAAACGGTAAGAATGCCCGAAATCACGAGTTTTGACGATGCCGCTAGAGTCATGTACCGGGGGTCACGGGGCATCGAAATCCTCCCGGGACCAAAAAACCGTGGACCATAGCCCACGAAAACGGTAAAAAATGCCGGAAATCACGAGTTTTGACGATGCCGCTAGAGTCGTGTACCGGGGGTCAGGGGGCATCGAAATCCTCCCGGGACCCAAAACCGTGGACTATAGCCCACGAAAAACGGCCAGAAATTCCCGAAATCACGAGTTTTGACGATGCCGCTAGAGTCATGTACCGGGGGTCACGGGGCATCGAAATCCTCACGGGACACAAAAACCGTGGACTATAGCCCACGAAAACGGCCAAAAATGCCCGAAATCACGGGTTTTGACGATGCGCTAGAGTCGTGTACCGGGGGTCGGGGGGCATCGAAATCCTCCCGGGACCCAAAAACGTGGCCTATAGCCCACGAAAACGGCCAGAAATGCCCGAAATCACGAGTTTTGACGATACCGCTAGAGTCATGTACCGGTGGTCACGGGTTATCGAAATCCTCCCGAGACCGAAAAACCGTGGACTATAGCCACGGGAAAACGGCAAAAAATGACCGAAATCACGGGTTTTGACGATGCCGCTAGAGTCGTGTACCGGGGGTCACGGGGCATCGAAATCCTACGGGACCCAAAAACCGTGGACTATAGCCCACGAAAACGGCCAAAAATGACCGAAATCACGGGTTTTGACGATGCCGCTAGAGTCGTGTACCGGGAGTCACGGGGCATCGAAATCCTCACGGGACCCAAAAATCGTGGACTATAGCCGACGAAAACGGCCAAAAATGCCCGAAATCACGGGTTTTGACGATGCCGGCTAGAGTCGTGTACCGGGGGTCAGGGGGCATCGAAATCCTCCCGGGACCCAAAAACGTGGCCTATAGCCCACGAAAACGGCCAGAAATGCCCGAAATCACGAGTTTTGACGATACCGCTAGAGTCATGTACGGGTGGTCACGGGGCATCGAAATCCTCCCGGGACCGAAAAAAACCGTGGACTATAGCCCACGAAAACGGCCAAAAATGACCGAAATCACGAGTTTTGACGATGCCCTCTAGATTCGTTGTACCGGAGGTCAGGGGGCATCGAAATCCTCCCGGGACCTAAAAACCATGGACTATAGCCACGAAAACGGTAAAAATGCCCGAAATCACGGGTTTTCATGATGCCGCTAGAGTCGTGTACCGGGGGTCAGGGGGCATCGAAATCCTCCCGGGTCCCAAAACGTGGCCTATAGCCCACGAAAACGGCCAAAAATGACCGAAATCACGAGTTTTGACGATGCCCTCTATATTCGTGTACCGGGGGTCAGGGGGCATCGAAATCCTCCCGGGACCTAAAAACCATGGACTATAGCCACGAAAACGGTAAGAATGCCCGAAATCACGAGTTTTGACGATGCGCTAGAGTCATGTACCGGGGGGTCACGGGGCATCGAAATCCTCCCGGGACCAAAAAAAACCGTGGACCATAGCCCACGAAAACGGTAAAAAATGCCCGAAATCACGAGTATTGATGATGCCGCTAGAGTCGTGTACGAGGGTCAGGGGGCATCGAAATCCTCCGAGACCCAAAAAACCGTGGACTATAGCCCACGAAAACGGTAAAAATGCACGAAATCATGAGTTTTGACGATGCCGCTAGAGTCATGTACCGGGGGTCACGGGGCATCGAAATCCTCACGGGACCCAAAAACCGTGGACTATAGCCCACGAAAACGGCCAAAAATGCCCGAAATCACGGGTTTTGACGATGCCGCTAGAGTCGTTGTACCGGGGGTCAGGGGGCATCGAAATCCACCCGGGACCCAAAAACGTGGCCTATAGCCCACGAAAACGGCCAGAAATGCCCGAAATCACGAGTTTTGACGATACCGCTAGAGTCATGTACCGGTGGTCACGGGGCATCGAAATCCTCCCGAGACCGGAAAAAACCGTGGACTATAGCCACGAAAACGGCAAAAAATGACCGAAATCACGGGTTTTTGGACGATGCCGCTAGAGTCGTGTACCGGGGTCACGGGGCATCGAAATCCTACGGGACCCAAAAAACCGTGGACTATAGCCCACGAAAACGGCCAAAAATGACCGAAATCACGGGTTTGACGATGCCGCTAGAGTCGTGTACCGGGGAGTCACGGGGCATCGAAATCCTCACGGGACCCAAAAACCGTGGACTATAGCCCACGAAAACGGCCAAAAATGCCCGAAATCACGGGTTTTGACGATGCCGCTAGAGTCGTGTACCGGGGGTCAGGGGGCATCGAAATCCTCCCGGGACCCAAAAACGTGGCCTATAGCCCACGAAAACGGCCAGAAATGCCCGAAATCACGAGTTTTGACGATACCGCTAGAGTCATGTACGGGTGGTCACGGGGCATCGAAATCCTCCCGGGACCGAAAAACCGTGGACTATAGCCCACGAAAACGGCCAAAAATGACCGAAATCACGAGTTTTGACGATGCCCTCTAGATTCGTGTACCGGAGGTCAGGGGGCATCGAAATCCTCCCGGGACCTAAAAACCATGGACTATAGCCACGAAAACGGTAAAAATGACCGAAATGACGAGTTTTGACGATGCCGCTAGAGTCATGTACCGGGGGTCACGGGGCATCGAAATCATCCCGGGACCCAAAAACCGTGGACTATAGCCCACGAAAACGGCCAGAAATGCCCGAAATCACGAGTTTTGACGATGCCCGCTAGAGTCGTGTACCGGGGGTCAGGGGGCATCGAAATCCTCCCGGGACCCAAAAACGTGGCCTATAGCCCACGAAAACGGCCAGAAATGCCCGAAATCACGAGTTTTGACGATGCCGCTAGAGTCATGTACCGGTGGTCACGGGGGCATCGAAATCCTCACCGGACCGAAAAACCGTGGACTATAGCCCACGAAAACGGCCAAAAATGACCGAAATCACGGGTTTTTGATGATGCCGCTAGAGTCGTGTACCGGGGGGTCACGGGGCATCGAAATCCTCACGGGACCCAAAAATCGTGGACTATAGCCCACGAAAACGGCCAAAAATGCCCGAAATCACGGGTTTTGACGATGCCGCTAGAGTCGTGTACCGGGGGTCAGGAGGCATCGAAATCCTCCCGGGACCCAAAAACGTGGCCTATAGCCCACGAAAACGGCCAGAAATGCCCGAAATCACGAGTTTTGACGATACCGCTAGAGTCATCTACCGGTGGTCACGGGGCATCGAAATCCTCCCGGGACCGAAACACCGTGGACTATAGCCCACGAAAACGGCCAAAAATGACCGAAATCACGAGTTTTGACGATGCCCTCTAGATTCGTGTACCGGGGGTCAGGGGGCATCGAAATCCTCCCGGGGACCTAAAAACCATGGACTATAGCCACGAAAACGGTAAGAATGCCCGAAATCACGAGTTTTGACGATGCCGCTAGAGTCATGTACCGGGGGGGTCACGGGGCATCGAAATCCTCCGGGACCAAAAAACCGTGGACCATAGCCCACGAAAACGGTAAAAAATGCCGGAAATCACGAGTTTTGACGATGCCGCTAGAGTCGTACCGGGGGTCAGGGGGCATCGAAATCCTCCCGGGACCCAAAAACCGTGGACTATAGCCCACGAAAACGGCCAGAAATTCCCGAAATCACGAGTTTTGACGATGCCGCTAGAGTCATGTACCGGGGGTCACGGGGCATCGAAATCCTCACGGGACACAAAAACCGTGGACTATAGCCCACGAAAACGGCCAAAAATGCCCGAAATCACGGGTTTTGACGATGCCGCTAGAGTCGTGTACCGGGGGTCGGGGGGCATCGAAACCCTCCCGGGACCCAAAAACGTGGCCTATAGCCCACGAAAACGGCCAGAAATGCCCGAAATCACGAGTTTTGACGATACCGCTAGAGTCATGTACCGGTGGTCACGGGGCATCGAAATCCTCCCGAGACCGAAAAAACCGTGGACTATAGCCACGAAAACGGCAAAAAATGACCGAAATCACGGGTTTTGACGATGCCGCTAGAGTCGTGTACCGGGGGTCACGGGGCATCGAAATCCTACGGGACCCAAAAACCGTGGACTATAGCCCACGAAAACGGCCAAAAATGACCGAAATCACGGGTTTTGACGATGCCGCTAGAGTCGTGTACCGGGAGTCACGGGGCATCGAAATCCTCACGGGACCCAAAAATCGTGGACTATAGCCCACGAAAACGGCCAAAAATGCCCGAAATCACGGGTTTTGACGATGCCGCTAGAGTCGTGTACCGGGGGTCAGGGGGCATCGAAATCCTCCCGGGACCCAAAAACGTGGCCTATAGCCCACGAAAACGGCCAGAAATGCCCGAAATCACGAGTTTTGACGATACCGCTAGAGTCATGTACGGGTGGTCACGGGGCATCGAAATCCTCCCGGGACCGAAAAACCGTGGACTATAGCCCACGAAAACGGCCAAAAATGACCGAAATCACGAGTTTTGACGATGCCCTCTAGATTCGTTGTACCGGAGGTCAGGGGGCATCGAAATCCTCCCGGGACCTAAAAACCATGGACTATAGCCACGAAAACGGTAAAAATGACCGAAATGACGAGTTTTGACGATGCCGCTAGAGTCATGTACCGGGGGTCACGGGGCATCGAAATCATCCCGGGACCCAAAAACCGTGGACTATAGCCCACGAAAACGGCCAGAAATGCCCGAAATCACGAGTTTTGACGATGCCCGCTAGAGTCGTGTACCGGGGGTCAGGGGGCATCGAAATCCTCCCGGGACCCAAAAACGTGGCCTATAGCCCACGAAAACGGCCAGAAATGCCCGAAATCACGAGTTTTGACGATGCCGCTAGAGTCATGTACCGGTGGTCACGGGGCATCGAAATCCTCACCGGACCGAAAAACCGTGGACTATAGCCCACGAAAACGGCCAAAAATGACCGAAATCACGGGTTTTGATGATGCCGCTAGAGTCGTGTACCGGGCGTCACGGGGCATCGAAATCCTCACGGGACCCAAAAATCGTGGACTATAGCCCACGAAAACGGCCAAAAATGCCCGAAATCACGGGTTTTGACGATGACGCTAGAGTCGTGTACCGGGGGTCAGGGGGCATCGAAATCCTCCCGGGACCCAAAAACGTGGCCTATAGCCCACGAAAACGGCCAGAAATGCCCGAAATCACGAGTTTTGACGATACCGCTAGAGTCATCTACCGGTGGTCACGGGGCATCGAAATCCTCCCGGGGACCGAAACACCGTGGACTATAGCCCACGAAAACGGCCAAAAATGACCGAAATCACGAGTTTTGACGATGCCCTCTAGATTCGTGTACCGGGGGTCAGGGGGGCATCGAAATCCTCCCGGGACCTAAAAACCATGGACTATAGCCACGAAAACGGTAAGAATGCCCGAAATCACGAGTTTTGACGATGCCGCTAGAGTCATGTACCGGGGGGTCACGGGGCATCGAAATCCTCCCGGGACCAAAAAAACCGTGGACCATAGCCCACGAAAACGGTAAAAAATGCCCGAAATCACGAGTATTGATGATGCCGCTAGAGTCGTGTACCGAGGGTCAGGGGGCATCGAAATCCTCCCGGGACCGAAACACCGTGGACTATAGCCCACGAAAACGGCCAAAAATGACCGAAATCATGAGTTTTGACGATGCCCTCTAGATTCGTGTACCGGAGGTCAGGGGGCATCGAAATCCTCCCGGGACCTAAAAACCATGGACTATAGCCACGGAAAACGGTAAGAATGCCCGAAATCACGAGTTTTGACGATGCCGCTAGAGTCATGTACCGGGGGGTCACGGGGCATCGAAATCCTCCCGGGACCAAAAAAACCGTGGACCATAGCCCACGAAAACGGTAAAAAATGCCCGAAATCACGAGTATTGATGATGCCGCTAGAGTCGTGTACCGAGGGTAAGGGGGCATCGAAATCCTCCCGGGACCCAAAAACCGTGGACTATAGCCCACGAAAACGGTAAAAATGCACGAAATCATGAGTTTTGACGATGCCGCTAGAGTCATGTACCGGGGGTCACGGGGCATCGAAATCCTCACGGGACCCAAAAACCGTGGACTATAGCCCACGAAAACGGCCAAAAATGCCCGAAATCACGGGTTTTGACGATGCCGCTAGAGTCGTGTACCGGGGGTCAGGGGGCATCGAAATCCTCCCGGGACCCAAAAACGTGGCCAATAGCCCACGAAAACGGCCAGAAATGCCCGAAATCACGAGTTTTGACGATACCGCTAGAGTCATGTACCGGTGGTCACGGGGCATCGAAATCCTCCCGGGACCGAAAAACCGTGGACTATAGCCCACGAAAACGGCCAAAAATGACCGAAATCACGGGTTTTGACGATGCCGCTAGAGTCGTGTACCGGGGGTCACGGGGCATCGATATCCTCACGGGACCCAAAAACCGTGGACTATAGCCCACGAAAACGGCCACAAATGCCCGAAATCACGAATTTTCACGATGCCGCTAGAGTCGTGTACCGGGGGTCAGGGGGCATCGAAATCCTCCCGGGACCCAAAAACCGTGGACTATAGCCCACGAAAACGGCCAGAAATTCCCGAAATCACGAGTTTTGACGATGCCGCTAGAGTCATGTACCGGGGGTCACGGGGCATCGAAATCCTCACGGGACCCAAAAACCGTGGACTATAGCCCACGAAAACGGCCAAAAATGCCCGAAATCACGGGTTTTGACGATGCCGCTAGAGTCGTGTACCGGGGGTCAGGGGGCATCGAAATCCTCCCGGGACCCAAAAACGTGGCCTATAGCCCACGAAAACGGCCAGAAATGCCCGAAATCACGAGTTTTGACGATACCGCTAGAGTCATGTACCGGTGGTCACGGGGCATCGAAATCCTCCCGGGACCGAAAAACCGTGGACTATAGCCACGAAAACGGCAAAAAATGACCGAAATCACGGGTTTTGACGATGCCGCTAGAGTCGTGTACCGGGGGTCACGGGGCATCGAAATCCTCACGGGACCCAAAAACCGTGGACTATTGCCCACGAAAACGGTAAAAATGCACGAAATCATGAGTTTTGACGATGCCGCTAGAGTCATGTACCGGGGTTCACGGGGCATCGAAATCCTCACGGGACCCAAAAACCGTGGACTATAGCCCACGAAAACGGCCAAAAATGCCCGAAATCACGGGTTTTGACGATGCCGCTAGAGTCGTGTACCGGGGGTCAGGGGGCATCGAAATCCTCCCGGGACCCAAAAACGTGGCCTATAGCCCACGAAAACGGCCAGAAATGCCCGAAATCACGAGTTTTGACGATACCGCTAGAGTCATGTACCGGTGGTCACGGGGCATCGAAATCCTCCCGGGACCGAAAAACTGTGGACTATAGCCCACGAAAACGGCCAAAAATGACCGAAATCACGGGTTTTGACGATGCCGCTAGAGTCGTGTACCGGGGGTCACGGGGGAACGGAATCCTCACGGGACCCAAAAACCGTGGACTATAGCCCACGAACACGGCCACAAATGCCCGAAATCACGAATTTTCACGATGCCGCTAGAGTCGTGTACCGGGGGTCAGGGGGCATCGAAATCCTCCCGGGACCCAAAAACCGTGGACTATAGCCCACGAAAACGGCCAGAAATTCCCGAAATCACGAGTTTTGACGATGCCGCTAGAGTCATGTATCGGGGGTCACGGGGCATCGAAATCCTAACGGGACCCAAAAACCGTGGACTATAGCCCACGAAAACGGCCAAAAATGCCCGAAATCACGGGTTTTCATGATGCCGCTAGAGTCGTGTACCGGGGGTCAGGGGGCATCGAAATCCTCCCGGGACCCAAAAACGTGGCCTATAGCCCACGAAAACGGCCAAAAATGACCGAAATCACGAGTTTTGACGATGCCCTCTATATTCGTGTACCGGGGGTCAGGGGGCATCGAAATCCTCCCGGGACCTAAAAACCATGGACTATAGCCACGAAAACGGTAAGAATGCCCGAAATCACGAGTTTTGACTATGCCGCTAGAGTCATGTACCGGGGGGTCACGGGGCATCGAAATCCTCCCGGGACCAAAAAACCGTGGACCATAGCCCACGAAAACGGTAAAAAATGCCCGAAATCACGAGTATTGATGATGCCGCTAGAGTCGTGTACCGAGGGTCAGGGGGCATCGAAATCCTCCCGGGACCCAAAAACCGTGGACTATAGCCCACGAAAACGGCCAAAAATGCCCGAAATCACGGGTTTTCATGATGCCGCTAGAGTCGTGTACCGGGGGTCAGGGGGCATCGAAATCCTCCCGGGACCCAAAAACGTGGACTATAGCCCACGAAAACGGCCAAAAATGACCGAAATCACGAGTTTTGACGATGCCCTCTAGATTCGTGTACCGGGGGTCAGGGGGCATCGAAATCCTCCCGGGACCTAAAAACCATGGACTATAGCCACGAAAACGGTAAGAATGCCCGAAATCACGAGTTTTGACGATGCCGCTAGAGTCATGTACCGGGGGGTCACGGGGCATCGAAATCCTCCCGGGACCAAAAAACCGTGGACCATAGCCCACGAAAACGGTAAAAAATGCCCGAAATCACGAGTATTGATGATGCCGCTAGAGTCGTGTACCGAGGGTCAGGGGGCATCGAAATCCTCCCGGGACCGAAACACCGTGGACTATAGCCCACGAAAACGGCCAAAAATGACCGAAATCACGAGTTTTGACGATGCCCTCTAGATTCGTGTACCGGAGGTCAGGGGGCATCGAAATCCTCCCGGGACCCAAAAACCGTGGACTATAGCCCACGAAAACGGTAAAAATGCACGAAATCATGAGTTTTGACGATGCCGCTAGAGTCATGTACCGGGGGTCACGGGGCATCGAAATCCTCACGGGACCCAAAAACCGTGGACTATAGCCCACGAAAACGGCCAAAAATGCCCGAAATCACGGGTTTTGACGATGCCGCTAGAGTCGTGTACCGGGGGTCAGGGGGCATCGAAATCCTCCCGGGACCCAAAAACGTGGCCTATAGCCCACGAAAACGGCCAGAAATGCCCGAAATCACGAGTTTTGACGATACCGCTAGAGTCATGTACCGGTGGTCACGGGGCATCGAAATCCTCCCGGGACCGAAAAACCGTGGACTATAGCCACGAAAACGGCAAAAAATGACCGAAATCACGGGTTTTGACGATGCCGCTAGAGTCGTGTACCGGGGGTCACGGGGCATCGAAATCCTCACGGGACCCAAAAACCGTGGACTATTGCCCACGAAAACGGTAAAAATGCACGAAATCATGAGTTTTGACGATGCCGCTAGAGTCATGTACCGGGGTTCACGGGGCATCGAAATCCTCACGGGACCCAAAAACCGTGGACTATAGCCCACGAAAACGGCCAAAAATGCCCGAAATCACGGGTTTTGACGATGCCGCTAGAGTCGTGTACCGGGGGTCAGGGGGCATCGAAATCCTCCCGGGACCCAAAAACGTGGCCTATAGCCCACGAAAACGGCCAGAAATGCCCGAAATCACGAGTTTTGACGATACCGCTAGAGTCATGTACCGGTGGTCACGGGGCATCGAAATCCTCCCGGGACCGAAAAACCGTGGACTATAGCCCACGAAAACGGCCAAAAATGACCGAAATCACGGGTTTTGACGATGCCGCTAGAGTCGTGTACCGGGGGTCACGGGGCATCGAAATCCTCACGGGACCCAAAAACCGTGGACTATAGCCCACGAACACGGCCACAAATGCCCGAAATCACGAATTTTCACGATGCCGCTAGAGTCGTGTACCGGGGGTCAGGGGGCATCGAAATCCTCCCGGGACCCAAAAACCGTGGACTATAGCCCACGAAAACGGCCAGAAATTCCCGAAATCACGAGTTTTGACGATGCCGCTAGAGTCATGTATCGGGGGTCACGGGGCATCGAAATCCTAACGGGACCCAAAAACCGTGGACTATAGCCCACGAAAACGGCCAAAAATGCCCGAAATCACGGGTTTTCATGATGCCGCTAGAGTCGTGTACCGGGGGTCAGGGGGCATCGAAATCCTCCCGGGACCCAAAAACGTGGCCTATAGCCCACGAAAACGGCCAAAAATGACCGAAATCACGAGTTTTGACGATGCCCTCTATATTCGTGTACCGGGGGTCAGGGGGCATCGAAATCCTCCCGGGACCTAAAAACCATGGACTATAGCCACGAAAACGGTAAGAATGCCCGAAATCACGAGTTTTGACTATGCCGCTAGAGTCATGTACCGGGGGGTCACGGGGCATCGAAATCCTCCCGGGACCAAAAAACCGTGGACCATAGCCCACGAAAACGGTAAAAAATGCCCGAAATCACGAGTATTGATGATGCCGCTAGAGTCGTGTACCGAGGGTCAGGGGGCATCGAAATCCTCCCGGGACCCAAAAACCGTGGACTATAGCCCACGAAAACGGCCAAAAATGCCCGAAATCACGGGTTTTCATGATGCCGCTAGAGTCGTGTACCGGGGGTCAGGGGGCATCGAAATCCTCCCGGGACCCAAAAACGTGGACTATAGCCCACGAAAACGGCCAAAAATGACCGAAATCACGAGTTTTGACGATGCCCTCTAGATTCGTGTACCGGGGGTCAGGGGGCATCGAAATCCTCCCGGGACCTAAAAACCATGGACTATAGCCACGAAAACGGTAAGAATGCCCGAAATCACGAGTTTTGACGATGCCGCTAGAGTCATGTACCGGGGGGTCACGGGGCATCGAAATCCTCCCGGGACCAAAAAACCGTGGACCATAGCCCACGAAAACGGTAAAAAATGCCCGAAATCACGAGTATTGATGATGCCGCTAGAGTCGTGTACCGAGGGTCAGGGGGCATCGAAATCCTCCCGGGACCGAAACACCGTGGACTATAGCCCACGAAAACGGCCAAAAATGACCGAAATCACGAGTTTTGACGATGCCCTCTAGATTCGTGTACCGGAGGTCAGGGGGCATCGAAATCCTCCCGGGACCCAAAAACCGTGGACTATAGCCCACGAAAACGGTAAAAATGCACGAAATCATGAGTTTTGACGATGCCGCTAGAGTCATGTACCGGGGGTCACGGGGCATCGAAATCCTCACGGGACCCAAAAACCATGGACTATAGCCCACGAAAACGGCCAAAAATGCCCGAAATCACGGGTTTTGACGATGCCGCTAGAGTCGTGTACCGGGGGTCAGGGGGCATCGAAATCCTCCCGGGACCCAAAAACGTGGCCTATAGCCCACGAAAACGGCCAGAAATGCCCGAAATCACGAGTTTTGACGATACCGCTAGAGTCATGTACCGGTGGTCACGGGGCATCGAAATCCTCCCGGGACCGAAAAACCGTGGACTATAGCCCACGAAAACGGCCAAAAATGACCGAAATCACGGGTTTTGACGATGCCGCTAGAGTCGTGTACCGGGGGTCACGGGGCATCGAAATCCTCACGGGACCCAAAAACCGTGGACTATAGCCCACGAAAACGGCCACAAATGCCCGAAATCACGAATTTTCACGATGCCGCTAGAGTCCTGTACCGGGGGTCAGGGGGCATCGAAATCCTCCCGGGACCCAAAAACCGTGGACTATAGCCCACGAAAACGGCCAGAAATTCCCGAAATCACGAGTTTTGACGATGCCGCTAGAGTCATGTATCGGGGGTCACGGGGCATCGAAATCCTAACGGGACCCAAAAACCGTGGACTATAGCCCACGAAAACGGCCAAAAATGCCCGAAATCACGGGTTTTCATGATGCCGCTAGAGTCGTGTACCGGGGGTCAGGGGGCATCGAAATCCTCCCGGGACCCAAAAACGTGGCCTATAGCCCACGAAAACGGCCAAAAATGACCGAAATCACGAGTTTTGACGATGCCCTCTATATTCGTGTACCGGGGGTCAGGGGGCATCGAAATCCTCCCGGGACCTAAAAACCATGGACTATAGCCACGAAAACGGTAAGAATGCCCGAAATCACGAGTTTTGACTATGCCGCTAGAGTCATGTACCGGGGGGTCACGGGGCATCGAAATCCTCCCGGGACCAAAAAACCGTGGACCATAGCCCACGAAAACGGTAAAAAATGCCCGAAATCACGAGTATTGATGATGCCGCTAGAGTCGTGTACCGAGGGTCAGGGGGCATCGAAATCCTCCCGGGACCCAAAAACCGTGGACTATAGCCCACGAAAACGGCCAAAAATGCCCGAAATCACGGGTTTTCATGATGCCGCTAGAGTCGTGTACCGGGGGTCAGGGGGCATCGAAATCCTCCCGGGACCCAAAAACGTGGACTATAGCCCACGAAAACGGCCAAAAATGACCGAAATCACGAGTTTTGACGATGCCCTCTAGATTCGTGTACCGGGGGTCAGGGGGCATCGAAATCCTCCCGGGACCTAAAAACCATGGACTATAGCCACGAAAACGGTAAGAATGCCCGAAATCACGAGTTTTGACGATGCCGCTAGAGTCATGTACCGGGGGGTCACGGGGCATCGAAATCCTCCCGGGACCAAAAAACCGTGGACCATAGCCCACGAAAACGGTAAAAAATGCCCGAAATCACGAGTATTGATGATGCCGCTAGAGTCGTGTACCGAGGGTCAGGGGGCATCGAAATCCTCCCGGGACCGAAACACCGTGGACTATAGCCCACGAAAACGGCCAAAAATGACCGAAATCACGAGTTTTGACGATGCCCTCTAGATTCGTGTACCGGAGGTCAGGGGGCATCGAAATCCTCCCGGGACCCAAAAACCGTGGACTATAGCCCACGAAAACGGTAAAAATGCACGAAATCATGAGTTTTGACGATGCCGCTAGAGTCATGTACCGGGGGTCACGGGGCATCGAAATCCTCACGGGACCCAAAAACCATGGACTATAGCCCACGAAAACGGCCAAAAATGCCCGAAATCACGGGTTTTGACGATGCCGCTAGAGTCGTGTACCGGGGGTCAGGGGGCATCGAAATCCTCCCGGGACCCAAAAACGTGGCCTATAGCCCACGAAAACGGCCAGAAATGCCCGAAATCACGAGTTTTGACGATACCGCTAGAGTCATGTACCGGTGGTCACGGGGCATCGAAATCCTCCCGGGACCGAAAAACCGTGGACTATAGCCCACGAAAACGGCCAAAAATGACCGAAATCACGGGTTTTGACGATGCCGCTAGAGTCGTGTACCGGGGGTCACGGGGCATCGAAATCCTCACGGGACCCAAAAACCGTGGACTATAGCCCACGAAAACGGCCACAAATGCCCGAAATCACGAATTTTCACGATGCCGCTAGAGTCCTGTACCGGGGGTCAGGGGGCATCGAAATCCTCCCGGGACCCAAAAACCGTGGACTATAGCCCACGAAAACGGCCAGAAATTCCCGAAATCACGAGTTTTGACGATGCCGCTAGAGTCATGTACCGGGGGTCACGGGGCATCGAAATCCTCACGGGACCCAAAAACCGTGGACTATAGCCCACGAAAACGGCCAAAAATGCCCGAAATCACGGGTTTTGACGATGCCGCTAGAGTCGTGTACCGGGGGTCAGGGGGCATCGAAATCCTCCCGGGACCCAAAAACGTGGCCTATAGCCCACGAAAACGGCCAGAAATGCCTGAAATCACGAGTTTTGACGATACCGCTAGAGTCATGTACCGGTGGTCACGGGGCATCGAAATCCTCCCGGGACCAAAAAACCGTGGACCATAGCCCACGAAAACGGCAAAAAATGACCGAAATCACGGGTTTTGACGATGCCGCTAGAGTCGTGTACCGGGGGTCACGGGGCATCGAAATCCTCACGGGACCCAAAAACCGTGGACTATAGCCCACGAAAACGGTAAAAATGCACGAAATCATGAGTTTTGACGATGCCGCTAGAGTCATGTACCGGGGTTCACGGGGCATCGAAATCCTCACGGGACCCAAAAACCGTGGACTATAGCCCACGAAAACGGCCAAAAATGCCCGAAATCACGGGTTTTGACGATGCCGCTAGAGTCGTGTACCGGGGGTCAGGGGGCATCGAAATCCTCCCGGGACCCAAAAACGTGGCCTATAGCCCACGAAAACGGCCAGAAATGCCCGAAATCACGAGTTTTGACGATACCGCTAGAGTCATGTACCGGTGGTCACGGGGCATCGAAATCCTCCCGGGACCGAAAAACCGTGGACTATAGCCCACGAAAACGGCCAAAAATGACCGAAATCACGGGTTTTGACGATGCCGCTAGAGTCGTGTACCGGGGGTCACGGGGCATCGAAATCCTCACGGGACCCAAAAACCGTGGACTATAGCCCACGAAAACGGCCACAAATGCCCGAAATCACGAATTTTCACGATGCCGCTAGAGTCGTGTACCGGGGGTCAGGGGGCATCGAAATCCTCCCGGGACCCAAAAACCGTGGACTATAGCCCACGAAAACGGCCAGAAATTCCCGAAATCACGAGTTTTGACGATGCCGCTAGAGTCATGTACCGGGGGTCACGGGGCATCGAAATCCTCACGGGACCCAAAAACCGTGGACTATAGCCCACGAAAACGGCCAAAAATGCCCGAAATCACGGGTTTTGATGATGCCGCTAGAGTCGTGTACCGGGGGTCAAGGGGCATCGAAATCCTCCCGGGACCCAAAAACGTGGCCTATAGCCCACGAAAACGGCCAGAAATGCCCGAAATCACGAGTTTTGACGATACCGCTAGAGTCATGTACCGGGGGGTCACGGGGCATCGAAATCCTCCTGGGACCAAAAAACCGTGGACCATAGCCCACGAAAACGGTAAAAAATGCCCGAAATCACGAGTATTGATGATGCCGCTAGAGTCGTGTACCGAGGGTCAGGGGGCATCGAAATCCTCCCGGGACCCAAAAACCGTGGACTATAGCCCACGAAAACGGTAAAAATGCACGAAATCATGAGTTTTGACGATGCCGCTAGAGTCATGTACCGGGGGTCACGGGGCATCGAAATCCTCACGGGACCCAAAAACCGTGGACTATAGCCCACGAAAACGGCCAAAAATGCCCGAAATCACGGGTTTTGACGATGCCGCTAGAGTCGTGTACCGGGGGTCAGGGGGCATCGAAATCCTCCCGGGACCCAAAAACGTGGCCTATAGCCCACGAAAACGGCCAGAAATGCCCGAAATCACGAGTTTTGACGATACCGCTAGAGTCATGTACCGGTGGTCACGGGGCATCGAAATCCTCCCGGGACCGAAAAACCGTGGACTATAGCCCACGAAAACGGCCAAAAATGACCGAAATCACGGGTTTTGACGATGCCGCTAGAGTCGTGTACCGGGGGTCACGGGGCATCGAAATCCTCACGGGACCCAAAAACCGTGGACTATAGCCCACGAAAACGGCCACAAATGCCCGAAATCACGAATTTTCACGATGCCGCTAGAGTCGTGTACCGGGGGTCAGGGGGCATCGAAATCCTCCTGGGACCCAAAAACCGTGGACTATAGCCCACGAAAACGGCCAGAAATTCCCGAAATCACGAGTTTTGACGATGCCGCTAGAGTCATGTACCGGGGGTCACGGGGCATCGAAATCCTCACGGGACCCAAAAACCGTGGACTATAGCCCACGAAAACGGCCAAAAATGCCCGAAATCACGAGTTTTGACGATACCGCTAGAGTCATGTACCGGTGGTCACAGGGCATCATATATATTCTCTTCATGAAAGGTTTGTCATTCGCTTCTTGCATCATATATATTCTCAAAGCTTAACTGATTGCCGTACTAAGACGTGTTATCTAATTTGTGTCAGCTTCCAGCATGACCATACCGTTATTGAGTGGGAAGGCAATGAACCGATGAAGCAGCCATAACTGAAACAACTCCCTCTAAACTAGCAAGCCAAGATTTGGACGACATAGTGGTATACACACGTTTTCACTATCAATTCAGATGCGCTTCATCCAGTTCTATAATGTCCTGCTATTATTAGCTTACAAACTTCTACTGTTCACAGGGCAAAAGCTTCAAGCTGAAAATACGAGTCACTCAGATAAACAATCCTATAGACTGGTGGTTCTATGCCTGTACAAAATGTTACAAGAAAATGATGCCAGCAGGCGCCATCCGTAGATGTCCTGTTTGTAAAGGTACCACCGACAACGAGAGGTACAAACTTATGCCCTACAAGAGTACACAGAACTGAATACCGGCTATGGACAAACTCCTTACACAATCTCTGTACTCACAGGTACAAAATTTCACTCAGAGCTGAAGACATTCATCCGACAAACAGAGACAACGAAATCATCAGTGACTTCATATTCTTTGGCAACCAAGGTCTAGCTCTCACTGGTCATGACGCATCTTTGCTGGTTTCACAAGTTAGAGGTCGCCATGTTACACTCCTACCATTGCTGATATCGCCTGGGCATATGATCTTAAAAGTATCAAAGGCTGAAGCATTGGCCCTTCCATTACTAACAGAGCAAATTTCACCCCAACCAAGCTCGCCTACACCAGCGAGCAACGATCTAGCAGCAACACCCGTCAAAGACACATATTAAACTCGCCCTCCGTCCACGCAGAAAAGGTACGCAACGCTAACCACTATCTTGTCTCGCAGAATACTAACAGATCACTTCAAAAATATGCTTATTTTACCCTTATTAGGAAGCGGCTTTAACCATGGATGCAAAAAAGAGAAAGGGTTCACCAGCGACACCTGAAACGTGCACAAAAAGGTTTGCTTTCAAGCTGCTCATCCAAACAGGTTCCAGTGTTTACAAAAGGATCACCTTTTTATATTTCCCTACCCACAGGACAAACAACGCTGTCAAAGAATCGGCCAAAGCTTTATTTCCAACAGATTAGCAGAGCAACAAACATGCCCTCAAAAGGTACTGCTGCAGAATCTATTTCATAAGCACCCAATATGTACATTCCTAGAAAAAAGAGGCGCAGCTTATGCTTTTCATTCATTACAGCGAAATAAAATGGCATGTGCAGACAATGTATGGAGCTGGAAGCACAAACTACAGAGCCGCTTCCTCAGCCAATGGATAGCTTAATTATGTTTTTCTCACGAACTTTGTTGTCATGTAAAGCGCTACCATGCCAGAAACCTCTTATGCATGTAAAATTAGATGATCCAACTAGCCTATGTATTTCTTCCTCTATTTACGCCTGAATAATTAACTCGCCTACCGACTGCCTTCTTGACTTTATGTGTCCCTGCCATTATCAAAGTTTCAGATGCATACACAATTACGTCCGCACAATTCTTTTCAGAGCCAGTGTTGAAGCAACAACAGGAGCCAGTTATCAGAGCCATTATCAAAGTTGGACTGAGTTACATATATTCCATACACGTCACTTGAAGGTACCGCCACACGCCATCTAACACAAGTCACAGAGCCAGTGTTACACTGCTTCAGCAAAGAGGCACTGCTTCAGCAAAGAGGCGCGGCGTGACGCCGCGCGAAATACCACTAGTAGTACTAGAAAAGACGAGAAAATAAAAGAAGAGAAGTTGGATGGATCGCTGACATGCACACGCCATGGCAAACAACACTACTGTACTGTATTGTGGATGTGAGCCCAACATTCGGAAGCAAACTGACAATCGAAGAAGAGATGATCTCATGTTTCCAGGACATCCGCAGAGCAGAGCGTGCAATTTGTGCCAGACTCAACATGTTAATGCTTTCTGGTAATCAAATCCTTAGTATTTAACCTGTCCATCTGGAGCAGCCAGGCAAAAACCCTAAGCTTGCGCATACACTGGGATTTCCATATAGCTTGCAAGGATTTGTCTTGACGAAGCTGAGCAAACAGGAAATTATAGAATTTGCTTGAAGAATATGCAGCGGATCCCCAAACAAATTGTTTCTCATCCAAGGAATTGGCATCTAGATTATACCCAGCAAGAATAGACTGAACTTGATCTAACTCACTGAAGGCCTGTTCAGAGAGAGGTAAGTACAAGTTGGATGTCTCGGCGGTAGAGGCAATCATAGCTGCAACCTTGGGGCAATGTCGCAGCTAGTGAGATCACCTTAAATGGTAGTCACATGATGGTTTTCAAAGCTCAATGTTAAATGTCTACTTTGGAGTAACCAAACCAAGATTTGTAACAAACTTCATCTTATTAAGCTCTTCTTATGCATATGATTTGGTTTAGCATGTGGATTAAAATAATAGTTTTTCAACTAAAAAATATTATTTAAGCATTTTCTAGAGTTAATTAATAGGAGAAAATAAAGAAATTGTAAAACTTGTTGAAATTAATTTTCCAATGGGATGGTGTCATGTTTTGGGTATACAGGCTCAACTTATGTTTCAGCTTGTAGAAGTAGTAGTTGTCGGGACGTTGTTGGCGAAGATTGTTGTCGATGATTGTTGGCGCAGAGCTTGTTGGCGATGACGACCACGAACGTTGAAGTCGATGGATCGGAGGAGATTGGCTTCCTGACGACTTTGGCGGCGTAAACGTGTAGTACGGTGCAGCTGGAGGTAGATGCATCTTTACTTGGTTGGAGTAGAGCTTTTGAAGTTCAATTTTTAGCAGATCCATCCTTACCCCACATGCACAGCACACATGCATGCAATGATCCGAGTCTTGCAAATCGATCTGCTGAACTGTTCCGGCGAGAGGGCTAGACAAATGTTTGGTAGCTAAAGAAAATATCTAATTTTAAAAACGAAAATTGCTAAAACTATGAAAACTAGCTACGAGATGCGATGCCCCTAGCGGAGATCATGGAGTCGATATCGCCGGGGGCAGCATGGCATAAGCAGTGGTGGCTAAACCCTAGGCCGAGGAGCGAAACGCTCTGATACCATGTAAGATTGCAGAATATTGATTGTATTGCTTGATTCTATATTGATTACAATGATCCATATTGGGTTGTATATAAAGGGGTACAATACTTGGAGACTACGAAACCTAATAGAAGAGATAGACTTGGATTACAATCCTAATATGACCAAATATACCTAATACGTAATATACTCTAACACAATAGACATTGGTTTAAGAGTACCTGGAAGTTCCGTCAAACTCAGCAAAAAATCATATAGCATGAAACAACACACATGCATTTCTCCATGAGGTGTTCACATGATCGAGCTTCCCTATGTTGGAAGAAAAAAATCATCGAGAGTTTCTTCAATATAATTTGGGACAGAATATCCTGCTGGCGTAGAAAATCTACCAGAGAGAAACCAATGATGGCATCTGAATAAAACGAATATATGGCGTGTATCTTCTTCAGCACCGTACCTCTGATTAACCTGCTTCAATGGTAGATGGTGATAATGCGAAATGGTGGAGCAGGATGCCCGTCGCTCTGGCGATGCTTAGCTGTATCCCGCCGACTTGTCGATGTCCGATGATGAAGATGTGGGCGGCCTTCGCCTGGTCGGTACCCGGCCTGGTTGTGTCCGCCTCATCGGTGTCGGACGTGTGACTTGCCTTCGGCTCGTCGGCTAAGCAAGTGGTATATATAGTTGTCTTCATCGGAGAAAAACATATCGGTGAAGTATGACTCCGCCTCGTCGGCGCATGGACAGTGTCGATGATGATGGTTGGAGTGGATGTCGAAGTAGACTCAATGATGCCACTGTGATAAGCAGCACCGTAGCTCGTAGATGATGACCTAGAGAGATTGGGCGGCGTATATGTTGTCGAGAGAAAGGTGGTCATGCAACACATGAGAGCGTGCGTGCCTGATGGTCAGCATGAATACCGTGCAACGATATGACGGACGCTAGCAGCTCGTATATATGCGCCCACCACGATGTACATACGTGCACAAGTCTTATATATATAGTCCCCTAATATGTAATCATCCCGGGAAATTTACATTTGCGATAAAGATGTTTTGGAAAGAACTTTGCAATAACCAAATCAATTGCAACAAGAGAGATTCATGCTAAGATACAACCTACCCAATATTGAAAGCAATAAAAGTATGCATGAGTTAGATACTTGTTACCACGATAGCATTGGGTGAATCGGGCATGCACCTACCCAACATGCTAACGTGCTTAGTTGCACACAAGCCTCGTACATGCATGCACGTAAGTTGCATGGGGCATACATGCATGCATACTAGGACCAGTTAGTCCCGGCTGCGTTGAAGCGGCGCTTCTGAACATCGTAGCACGGCAATGGCGACGCTGCCCTCAGAGCCTCGCCCGTCATGGGGCCAAGCGCGGGAGCGAGTCGGTGTGGTAACCGGCCGGCTGAGCTTCGTCCCCGGCCGACGGAGACCACGTCCAGGGCTGTATCTCGTACTTAATTACAAACTGGAACGAGCGCGCGTGATCGTGTGTGGCAGCTCAGCTAGCTAGTACGTGCCCACTGCCCAGCTAGTACGTGACCATGCGATGTGCGCGGTTGTCAACGGCGCCTCGCCATCAAAGCCGAAGACAGAGTCGAAGAGATCCGGCCGGATTCATGGTATGATGCAGATCACGACGTGCACGTACACACGTAGCCATGCATGATGCATGCACTGCGCTTCTTTGAAAAGAAATACGAGGAATAAATCATGTACCATTTATTATCGATAAGTACGTTGATGGTAAATATATACTAGTGCTCGAGGCAAAACAACCTTGACCACAGGACGTCTGAAACACTCCGTTGCAGCATGCAAGCTGACTTGAACGGCATTGTGCTTGTGCGGCCAGATATATAGTAGGCTGCTGACCCGAGCTTTCATTCGGAACTACTGTTGGACATATAATACTACTGCATACACAAGCTGTTGCAATGCAATTGGGTACCGTACGTGCCCCTGGAATAGGACGCGACGAGCTGGGAAAAAGGGCACCGGTGAGGCTTCCGAGGAGGAGTGGCTACGCTAATTCTGAAATTCTGATCCATCCACTGCCCGTTCAAAACAAAACAAAAGAAAGATTCGTTCACGGATGCAATCGGCCACTCCCGCGCGTGGCTACTGTAGAAAGGAAACACGGTCGATTAGTTGGAGTAAAGAACATTCGTAAATTTATAAGCACATAGCCGATTTTTTGCTAAATTACAGTGAAAATTTTAAACTAAAACTTAAATTATCGCTATAATTTAAGCTAACCCTAATCTAATATTGATAGCAATAGGAGGTGGCACGATCGGGCCAGCTTTGTCGTCATTCTCGGCCAAGCCAACGATGTGAGAGGGGTCAACCTCGTCGTCGTTCACCCTTAGCTCGGCAAAGTAAACGTAGACAGGCTCAACATGGTCCTGCCGCTCGACGACCATGAGCTGGCGGCCATCCTCCTCCCTCACGCGACATCTCCATCACACGCTAGACTCAACGGCAACATTTGTCTCCTCTAGGACCACCTTGACTGCCAGTGCTCGATCCCCTCCCGGCGTGTAGTGACAAAGAGTTGCACATGGCGACCTGCTCCGGCCAGAGTGGCTGCAGCAGAACCTGGGTGCATCATCTCCCTGGATCAAGACTGGCAATACCACAACTCGCCTACCTCCACACCTTTTACAAGTCTCCCTATCGACCAAGTTCAGCAAGAACATGCCTGTAACATATCGATGACTCCGACAGGGGTCCCGAAGCAGATCGCCTGGACCACGGCTACACCATTAGCGTCTTCAGTGAAAATCCACAAAATTGACCCTCTGATTAAACTTTAGTATAAAATTAACCTATTTTGAATCTAACCCTTTTCGGTAGCATGAATCTAGAACAACATGAGTACCAAACAAGGGTATTCGCGACAGCCTAGGGTCTCGGTGTTTGCCACGTTGGCAGAAACAGAGCGCCCGAGTTACCGTGTTCAAGAAGCGCCCAGTGTTTGACGCTGCGATTTGAAATTATTAATTTTCGAAATAGGTTAATTTTATGCTAAAGTTTGGCCTAGGGTCAGTTTCGTTGATTTTCACGCGTCTCCATCGGAACAAGGATCACTGAGTCGCACGTAGAACAAGTTGAGTAGGATGGCGGAGGACCATGGCAGCCGTAAAGTTTCTTCTTGGCCGGGCAAGCCCTCTTCTCTCTCTCCGCGTGCGCCTGTGGGCGGGCAGAGTTCCCTCCTGCCATGGCAGCAAACAGTGGCGTGGCAGCGAGAGACAATTTCTATCGGCGCGGCGAGTAATGTGATTGCTTGCTTGCTTGGTGAGACGCTGGACAATAAATTCCGTAGCCTGAGACCGAGTAGGGTTGGCTTCACTCACACGGTACTCAGTACAGTACTCGATACGAGTGGGCAAGTTCATCTATTCAGCCCGCCAAAAAAATGTCAAGGCCTACGAGTGAAGGAGTAGCAGCTTCTCTCCTCCGCAGTTTCCTCTGTTGTATCCTGTCGAGTTAAAGCCACGCGGACGCGCTAGTCCGACAAATACACAAGACATGCATGGTTCTGCAGCTTGCCACAGCAGATAAGAGATTCGCCAGCTTTGGCATCACCCTGCCTGCGGCCGGATCTTCGTACATCAATGCCAAGTACGGGGGTACAATACTAGCAGCATAGCATAGGAGTGAATGCAGGCCGGTCATAGGTTGAGGATTGGAGCACAACTCCTTGTCACAAGCAATTCAATTCCCAGCTGCACCCCCAATTTCTGTCCGTCACATTACAAACTGTGGGCGCTAGCTTTGCCATCACATTTTGTGCTACCCCTAGCAAGTTTTGCAAATTATGAACAAAATACACGATTTTTATTGAAAAAATGCGATACATTACTAAAACTCAGATTAAACTAATTTAGACTTCAACTATGTCGCGCGCTTAGGGTTGGCTGACATTGTCAATACCCTCTTGTCCCATTCGCTGCTTTTTTCCGGCTATAATTGGGTTGACACCAACGTACACTGAGATACACAAGGATGACGACAGCACTCAGCTAGGAGTATCCGTCATTAACTATACGGAGTATAAATCCTACCTGCAAGCTCGGCTACTCCTTGAGGAGTGGTAGCTACCTGCACCGCTAGTGGCCGGTTGATGCATGCGTGCAGACTGCAGATCAGAGCAAGGAAGTATGCATGCCAGCGTGCTTCCCTCCGAAGCGTCGCTCAAGTCTGGCCGGGCGCCCGTCGTCTTGTCCGTCAGATCGCATTATGCGTAGCGCGTGCCAGCGGACAGCCGCGGCGATCTTACGCGGGAGACTTGTATAGGATAAAAAATTATACAACATACCTGTGGGCTGTTTCTACAACACCCAAATAATTAAGCTCAAAATTCGATCTACAGTTAGAGAAATATAAAAGACTAAATTATACTATGAATAGTGTCGGCTTTGAGTGAATAGTGTTTCTCACTAGTTACACCAAAATTTATCTTTTTTTGCCTCTCCAAGTATAGGTCGGATTTGAAGCAGCAAATTTTTGGTGTTCCATACATAACATAGATGTGTGTTGTCAATTTTTTTTGGAGAATATTTGGACATGTTTTGTCACTTCAAAAAAATTGATCTCATAGATCCTAACTAAAGCTAGATCCTACCCAAGATGCCCCCTGATCTTTACCGGATGAGGACCGTGGAATCTAGGAATTTATTTGGCTAAACTAATTCTAAAAAGAAAACTGAATCTAGGAGTCCTACTCTATCTCAAATTCCTATTCCTATATGTACATAATATTCTAACACCTTCTCATGAATCTCACGCACTGCCCATCCGGCTGTTCCGTATCAGTCCAATGATATTAGGGGTAGAGTGGCAGAGGATACTGAAACACAAGAAATAAGAACATTCATAGATAAACAACAAATAACACAAACAATATATATGTCCGTTCATCATCGTTAATTAAAATATATCGGAATGTAAGCTTTTTATACGACGATGATGCAACAGGTGGAATATGTTCATAATTGGGACACATGAAAAACACATGCCCATCTTATCCGAAAAGTTGGTCACCTACTTCACCTTGCATGGACCGCCGCACCAACATCGCACGACTTCGACCCCCGGGGGCAGCGTCCCCTCCTTCAGCTTCTTCAGCCTAATATCTTGGTCAAAGTAAGCAGACTCGTAGCCACTAAAATCATGGTGAGCAAAGAGAGCGGTGGGTTTGGTTTGCTTGGACGAAGAATGAATTATAGGCTCGGATGAGTGGCAGTACCTAGATGGCGGGAATACAAACGGCGGGAGCAATAGGGCTGGAAGATTCAAAATGGGTGGCAACAAAATGGACGGGAAATATATGACAGGAATGATGAAAAGCGAGAGGGGGGCCAAACTGTAAAAAATACACTCTTAAGCCCTGCGGAGCCGATCGAGACACATTTAAGCAAAATTACAACTTTCCGGTCGTAAGTGCAGCAATTTTTATTACTTCAAAGTTTTTTTGGCTAAAAATAAAGAACAATGTTGCATGCCTTCTTATCCTCTCCGGATAAGCGCGGTGGATGAGGAGCGTGGGGGGTCATCAATGTAGACGTGCAGGACCTGCTTTTCTGTACGAGGCCAGTCGGTGAATCGAACGTTAACTAGCTACTGTAGATGCCTGCTCTACTGTACTACGCTACGCCCATATGGGGAACCAAAGAGATCGACGAACATATGTCTCCTCCGGTGGAAAACAGTGGTTGCTACACGTACGACCATAGCAAGCTAATGCAATAAATATTTGACAAAAGACAAGCCACCTCCAACAAATGTCAAGCTAATGAGGAGTTAAGAGCAATTGGAAAAGTGTGTCTTTTGTGTCTAACTCTCCTTTTATTTAATGTTGAGCTAATTGGAAAATTGTGTCAAGCTAATGAGCTAGTTAAGAGTAGTGGTCGAGCAACACCTAGCACTGAGGACGTACGGCGCTCTGTACTTCGTTGCAGTTATCATGTGATCGCCTGGATATTTCCTATATGTCATTTTGGTTTATATATTGCTAGCTAAAGTGCTAAACCATCGGTAAAATGACCCATGTGATACTATTGTGGTGAGGCGCAAGCGTAGCATACACAAGCATCATCAATGCCCCGCTTGGATCGCCGTACATTAGGCACGTGCTAATGCTCACGCATCAGTCCGGAGGCGGGCATGATGGTTTAGAGCCCTCCGGTAATGATCTCCCCCCTCCGGCCGAGTGCCGGGAAGAGTTTCACAACCCTCCCAAACTAGGGTAGGCGACGGCGGCGGCCTCAGATAATTTCGTGGAATTGTGTTCGGGTGTTTAGGATTTTCCGGACGGAGTGAATAAATAGGCGAAGAGGCGGCGCGAGGGTGTAACCTAGGCGGCCAGTCGACTCCTCGGCGCGGCCACACCTTTTGCCGCGTCGAGGTGGCGCCTGGGCCCCCTGGGTCGTCACCTCGGCTGCCCTTTGAACTTTGTCTTCATGTCTGCGTAAAACTAGGCTCCGTAAAGTTTCGTCCAATTCTAAGAATATTTTCTTGCTAGATTTTCTGAAACAAAACGACAGCAGAAAACACTGACACTGTGTCATCTTGTTAATAGGTTAGTCCCGAAAAATGCATCAAAAATGATACAAACTATAAATAAAACATGTAGCGTTTGATATAAAACAAACATGGAACATAAAAAAAAATGCGTTTGAGACATATCAGATGCCAAACGCCATGACACAACTGTCCGGCACAGAAGATAGACTACGAGCGCGCATCATCAAGCCCAGGTATGCCAACTCAGCCACAGCTTGAGTAATGAGGCGTGGTTGTACAGGGACTAGGGGAGCCCCATCGCTGACGACTTCAACAAGCACAACATCGGGGGCTAGGAAATGGGAGTACGCGGCGGGAGAGCGGTATGGAGCGGGCCAATGGGGGTCCAGGTATCAAACCAAACCGACGTAGTTGCGCCATGGCCGGTGCACTCCCGAGAAATAGAGCGATACAATGGGAGCATGGACTAAAACCCCCTCCACGACGAAGAGGGTGGCCGGGGGTAAGGCCCAAAACCATCAGGACAGGGACTGATCTCCACCCGCATCGCCCAATAGAAGATTTGGCCTCCTGCTCGGAGAATGGAGCATCAAGGGAATCAAGGCCAGGCACATGCGGAAGCACACACCAAACATCAAACCCCCACACCGGTAGGTGTGCGTCGCCAAGGAGCTCGGAGTAAAAATGGTGCAAGACCACCGCTTTCTCGGCATGGTTGACAAGTATTCGGCCACCGTCGTGAAGAACCTTGATGTTGTTGGCGCGTAGACGTGCAGAGGCACATGCGTGAAAGAACCTGGCATTATCCTCCCCCAACTAAAAGTGAAGAGATGACGCCAACAGATACTCAAATTCTTGTACTCACCCGAGAGGCGCTTGCAAACCATATCACGAAACCTCGGGAAGAAGGAGCGCGCGAAACTCCTCGACGAGTTCCAAGACGACGATCACCCGCCGGCAATTTGAAATAATCTCCACGGGCCGTCGTCGTGAGCGTGCCCATTTTTTGAAGCCGTGTGAGCCCATTTAAGGGGGTGGGGGGGAGAGGGCGGGAGGTGGCGAATCTGCGTCCCCCGTTCCGGGGCCTGGCCCAAAAGGCCAACACCAGGGTACGGTACTCGGGGGACAGGGCCCACGGTCTCTCGAACCTTAACACTTGGCTCACCGGGGCGCGGGAAGAGGTAGCAGGCAGTAGGGGCACATGATCCGAAGTGTTGCTCCCCCAGGCAAGGTTGATGAGCGCTCGATCCAGCCGCACGAGTGTGGTGGTTTGACGCCCAGGTCCAGCAACGACAACTCCATCAGCTCCATGTCGTCGATGAAATCGTTAAGTTCATCTGCTGCACACGTCGAAGTTGTCGTTGCTACGGTCCTCGGCGAACCTCGCGATGTTGAAATCACCAATAATCTGCCATGGCGTGTCGCGCGACATCCCAAGCGACCGGAGTTCCTCCAGGAACGCACATCGCCTAGCCCGGTCACAAATAAACTTCTTGCTGAAATTTGGTGTTGGACTGTACTTGGGCCACAACCTAAAAATCCCAACTGCTAAATTCGAAATTTCCATTTGGCCCATCTATTTAAATGGCTGTGTGTGTACGTGACTAAAGTTTAGTCCCATACTGCTAGTTGGGAGTGAGCTGCACCACTTTATAGTGAGTTGTTTCACTACTAGTATGAGGTGTTGATTGTGAAGAGAAAGGAGGTGCTCCACACACGCGCTCCTCCTCCTCGCCTCGCCACGCCACGCCTCGCCTCGCCACGTCACGACACGACGCGCCGCGTCGCGGGAATCTCGCCGAGTCGAGTTATATTTATGTTGTTCGGGAAAATTTAATGAGTCATTAATCAATAATTAACGGACGCGTTAATTACTCAGCCGTTTTCGATTCCTTTGAATCGTGGGGCTGTTATTGACTTGATCGTGCGGCTGCGCCCACGTCCTACCCGACCTGCGCTATATATACTGGCTGGGCGAACCCTAGCCGCCACTACGTGCAACACATAGTCACTCACCACCGCCGTTCCAGAACCTTGCGCCGCCATCTTCCAAGTCTTCTGCATCCCGTCTTCCGGCGTGCACTGGTTGAAGGGACAGTAGGCCTCTAGAACCCCGCCTCTTGTTATCCTGTATGGGAGAGGGGCGATCGGGTTTTTGGGGAGCGCACTCGCGCGACTACTGGCTTCGAGTTCTTCCCCAGCGACGACTTCTTCCCCGACATCGCCAACCTCTTCATCGACGACATGGGCGACAACGGGAACGCCAACGGTTCTGCTGCCGTTGCTCAGTATGTTCTTAATCTTCCTGTTTGAGATATTGTTACGAGTTTCGGTAAGTCAATGATGTTATCTGGCATGCCATTTACCAGCACGAAATTGTTTTATGTCTATTATTTGTCTAACTTTGTCCTCAACCTTACATATGGATTTTATTTTTCTATCCGTTTGTTATTAGCATCATGTGAGATGTGTTGTCAACACATGGCTCGGGTAATCGTGCTCCAAGGTGCACCCCTAAATCCAATCTCCCTTAAATACCCAAGTTTAATTGAACCATGGGAGGTGTCGGTTGAATTTACCCTCTCTTGGATAACCCTGCAATAAGACACAAGAAGTATCTTGTGTCACCAACACAACCAATATACTTGGTAGTTGTATAGGTGCACCAGTTCGGCGACGAGATGATCAAATACGTGTAAATTTAATGGCAAAAGAAGGCTTTATAGTCTGTTATAAAAATGACAGCAAGGTAACAAGTAACAAGAGTGACTAAAATAATATATCAAAACTTGGAAAATAAGGCTCAGTGATAATAATTTCACTAGTGACTACTCTCAACATCATTAACATAATCAAACACATGATAATAAACCCTCCAAAAGCATGCATGGTAATTGTTTCTCCGAGTTCACACTCTACTATGAATCCAAGGGGTAGGTCCACGGACGCATGACGCTGTCGAGCAGCCAAAACGTCGTGCGTACGCCAGGGTCCGGCCAACCTAGATCGGGCCCTGGTATGGGTCACGCCCTCTCTGCTGTCGTGGCACATCTTCGCCACCCCTGTACTGCTCGCACCATCCTCAGCGTTGTCATGTCCGGGGAGGATGTTAGAGTGGTTGATCTTCATTTTTACTTTGAAAGACCAATGAGTTCTAATCTTATCGACTATTGCAACTATGCAATAAAAGCGAGGTTGTGTGCATCGTTTCGATGCAGACTGAGGGATCCGAACCCCATTTCGAAAGAAAATGTCCGGGGAGCACCAATAAGAAAACATCATGTGAGCTTCGAGAGCACACACTTTTTCTGGAGGGGATAAGCACACACTTTTTGTTGAAGTAGTGGAGCATGCATACATGTCGTCGTCGTAAGCGTATATCTCATCAGCATGCATAATTAACGTGAAAGTGATAAGGCCGTGAGGAAGTAGTCATGTACAGTTGATTGATCACTAGTCTAGGTTTCGCAAGCGCGTGTGGACCCCTTGGGTGATTAATCCCTCATGCCGGCGACACGGTGTGGCTGGGAAACTAGTCAACAGTGTAAAAATATCCAGCTTCAGAAAAAAAAACGTGGCGACAGTAAAAACAAGGACAAGCTCTCAAAGAGAGAGAGAGAGAGAGAGAGAGAGCGCTCTGGGCTATAAGTTGCCTCCCTCACGCCCTCCACCCCTGCGGTCACCCTTTGTCTTACTCTGAAGAGGACGGGGGCGACCACCACTCGAGCCTTTGGCGTCCGGCGAAGGTACAGCGCTGCCGCTCGCCGCTCCCTCGTCGGCTGCTCTCTCTTCTCTCTCTCGGGCACACTGGTCTATCGAGCAATAACCTTGGTGTTCTTGTCTTCTTGGCAGGTGTACGTTGGTGGAGACGAGACGAGCACGAGCGGAGTCGGAGTTTTGTCCATCAAGAGCTTCACCGAGCTAGCACCACCACGCCCGCAGGTGCGTGCGTCCTCCTCATCAGCCAGCACCATCTCTCTCGCTCTCTCTGGCTCACTTGTACTAGTATTAACCTTGGTGTTCTTGTCTTCTTTGCAGGTATACGTGAGTGCAGTGGAGACGAGAGGAGCGCGATCCGTGTTGGAGTTTTCAGCTTCTCCGAGCTACCGTCGTCCTCAACTCCGGCCGGCATCACCAGGTGCGTCCTTCTCAACTACGGCCAGCTAGCACCACCCTTTCTCCTTCTCTTCTGCTCCGTCGACACATATCCTAGCTAGCTTACCACCGACACATATCCATGTGTCCTTCCCCGGCCGGCCGTGTGCGTGAAGAACTGAAGCGCACGCGAGGCCTCACCATGTACACTAGAGCTCTGCACAGGCCGCCGGCCCTTTGCCTCGGACTACGTATGTGGCCGCCGGCTATGGTGAGAGATCTCGCCATGGCTGGGCACAGGTCCCGGACATGCATGCGGTCGAGAGAGTGCATTTTCTAGTGCGTTTTTTTTCTCTCTCTCTTTTGGATCAAAGCCCACTTAGTCCGCCATTTTCGGGTTTTAACTCGCCCATATCAGATATCTTTTGGGCCAATTGTTTTACTTATTTTCCGGCCGTAATTAACGAGAGAGATAGAAAGACGAGAGAGAAAACCTAGCTAGTGACGGCCGGCGGCGTCGGCGCGGCAATCAGCCGCGAGGATGCTCGGCCCCGACGATGAGAGAAACCCCTGCAGCAGGCCGAGTGGCCGGACCGAGCTCGCCATGGCCGGCGGGAAAAGAGGCGATGCAGATCGACCACACCGCCCGGGAGAGCCGCCGCGCGCGGCCTCCCGCGCTGGTGGAGTAGATCCATCAAAAATTCTCTTTGCTGGCTAGTTTCTTGGCCTCTTAATTTGGCTGCTAAAATATTTAAGCAAGCTCCCCCCGCTCTTTCTGCACCCTTTTTTCATCAGTCTAATTAGTTTAATATGCGTTGCAGATCGACCACCTGGGAGAGCCGCCGCCTACCGCGCTTTGCGAGCTAGCTCAAGCAGTAGATCCTCTCTGTATACATAGTACGTACACCCCCTTCAACATCAATTCTGTACTGTTTCACCCAAACACAACTTGGCTGCCGGAAATAAGTACCAGTGTTTTATTTGTAGCTACTAAGATACCCTACAAAAATTACCTACAAAAATCATCTAAGAGAAATACCATAGGTATAAACTGACACCATTTTATATTTCTTACCATCCAAGCAACTGTTTCCATTTAGCACAACCTGATCTAGAACCTACCTTATTTTCTCTTGTCATTCATTATAAACAAGTTTACTTTCTGTTCACTTGGGATACTAAGCATATGTAGGTATGGTCTTGATAAGCTAGGATATGTGTTTTCTGAGGGAAAGATACATACCTACATTTCTTGAGCAAAGCATCTAAAAGTATGGTCTTTATTAGCAAGGATATGCGTTTGGTAAAGGGAAAAATGCATAGCTATCTTTGCTGAGCAAAGGATCCCGCCTAGGAAATGTTAGCCTTTTTGCCGAGGTCATGACGCTAATTGCTAGTGTAACCATAACTTCATGCTTAATTATTTTGGGGTGCAAATTGTCAGTGCGTACTGTAACAATAATTTCACATAATTATTTTCTTGTGCTAATTGCTAGTGTGAATTTAAATAAAAATCTTAAGTAATTAATTACATGCTCTAGTTCTGTGTGTCTATGTATTACAAGTTAGAATGCTAGCTTAATTTCAGTTATCGCAGGAGGGGAATTGTCAGGTCATACATGTTTACAAATTAGGCCATATATGCTTGTATAATCGTGATCGCAGGAGGGGTTACAACAATTAGTTTCTAACTCGAAGTAAAAAACAATTAGTTTCTACTAACTAGTTTAATCACGAGTTAGACACATAAAGCTGCGCTGTACGTACTATAAAGCTCCATCAGACAACGTGTGTGCATCCATAATTGAATCTCCTACGTGAAGGCTTGCCACTTGCCAGTCCATTTTCCTCACGGTATTTGTTTCTTTGAGTATTAATTACTAGTATTTCTTGTATGCATGGATCAGTGCGAGTATTTTACATAGAATCTGTGATCTGGAAGTACCGCAGATTCCAGGTCCATGTTTAGCTACTAGACTAGTCTAACATGTGATACCGGCCGAGAGCATTAGTTTCTTGGCCTCTTAATTTGGCTGCTAAAATAGTCAAGCAAGATCCTCCCTGTCTAGTGTCTACATACCTTTTTCATCAGTCTAACACTAGTTTAACACATACGGATGCAGTAGATCCTCTCGTACGTACTGTTTAACACAAACACAACTTGGCTGCCGGAAATAAGAACGGGTCTTTTGAGTTGGTAGCTAGTAAGATACACTATAGGAACATCACCTGCAAAAATCATGTACAAGAAATACCCTAGAAGAATACATTGTTGTTCATTGGTTTCATATTATCTACGGCTCTAACTACCATGCAGCTACCTATAATTAGTCAAATATTTAACCATTTCACGGCGATTAATTTTGCCTCTTGACTACTTTAGCAATTGATTCTTGCATATTCCCGTCCACAACTATATTTCATGCATATTATACCCCTTTCCTTCACACACTAGAGTTATGAAAGAGTCCCACTGTAACATGTGGGGTATCTTTCTAGTTTGTCTAAATGTGATAGCATATTTGTGCAGGCTATAACTATTCTTGCAGGTGCATGATAATTAGTGTGTAGTGTACAATAGTTGGTAGCTTACTCGGTTGCATGATTTTTGCCGTGTTGAGTGCAGTGTGTTTAATTATTTTATCGAGCTAATTGCTAGTGTGAACCTTAAAAAGGCCATGAGAATTAATTTACATGCTCCACTTCTGTATGTTCTTACAAGCTAGAGTATTAGTAGTTCATTGGAGTATTAGTAGTTCATTGGATGCATGTATGTGTTAGTATTTAAACATGGATACGTGATCTTGATTTTTTTTTGGCTGGCTAGGTTTTTGGCCTCTTAATTTGGCTGCTAAAATATTTAAGCAATACCCTCCTGCTCTTTCGGCACACCTTTCTCATCAAAAGTTTAACATGCATTGCAGATCGACCACCCTCTGCCGCTCTCCGCGAGCTACCTGATGCAGTAGATCCTCTCTGTCTACGTACGTACACTCCCTTTAACATCAATTATGTACTGTGTTTCACCCAAAACACCCCTTTGGATGCAAACTTAATTATTTTCTAGTGCTGATTGCTAGTGCATATATACAGTGAGAAAAACGCAATGCTTAATTGTTTTATTATGCTAATTGCTAGTATAAACTCACAAAGATGTTTTAACTATTATTTTGCATGCTCCTGTTTGTTATGCACCTACAAACTAGACATTCAACAAGTTTTAGTGTATGCTCGTACAATTGTTCTATTATACACCTAAAATCTAGGACCTAGCTAGTTCTTATTGTCTTCTTGTACACACAATTGTTTCTGTTAGTTTTGGATCCTGAGCAAGTATGGTCTTTATTAGCAAGGATTTTTTATTGAAACAAGGCAAAAGATTTGCCATTTTCATTAAATAAGAAGGTGTGTTTAGAGGTTTAGAAAAACGCCTAGGACATGCCCTAGGACTTCAACGAGAAATAGTTACTCTCCCGGTATTACATTCCCCAAATATTTGGCACCGGCCAAACGCCAAGCTCTCCCCTCACTTTTAATTCTAGAAACAACAACGGCCACCACCGGAGACGCCAAGTTTCGAAAGACTCTAGCATGGCGCTCCTTCCACACCTCCCAAGAGATAAGTGTTAGATGTGTATAGGTTACTGTTCATGTTTACTGTTCATCACACATGTATAAGTACTGGCCTTTGGCCTCCTGGAAATGTTGTTGCTCACTTCGTGACATGGTATCAGAGCACAGGTTTTGCTCTCCTCTCTCCCGCACCACGTAGCCGAGCAACTCCGGCCTGCTGCCGTTGCCGTCGACCTGCCGTGCTGCCGCCGTTTCGGCCTGCCGCACTGCCGTCGTTCCGGCCGCCGCCGCTCCTGCTCCGTGCGGCCGTCGCCGTCCTCGACCGGCTTGTTTCCGCTGCCCGGCCTGCTCCCGACCAGCCGCCGCTCCTGTCGGCCTGCTGCCCGGTCGCCGCCCTCTCCGGCCTGCCGCCTCTGCCCGGCCGCCGCCGGACCTCTGCCCCTGCTTCGTGCGGCCGCCGCCGCCCCTGCTCCGTGCGGCCGTCGCCGTCCTCGTCCGGCTTGCTGCCGTCCCAAGCTCGTCCGGCCGCCGTCGGCCTCGTCCGGCCGCCGCCGGTGCTTCCCCGGCCGCTGTCGCGTGCTCCTCCGTGCTTCCCCGGCCGCTGTGTGCTAGGCCGTGCTAGCTCGTGCGTGCCCAGCGCATCGGGCCGGAGTGCAAGCGCCGTGATCCAGTTTCTCTCTCCTGGCTGTTGACTTTCAAAAAAAAAAAAAAAAAAAAAAAAAAAAAAATATCGCAGAGAGCCCGCGATGTCCTCTTCAGGCTATGTTGCTGTTCCCCGGTGCTCGATTATTTTTGATGGCACCAACTATGCCGAGTTTGTGGGCTTTATGCGTATCCACATGCGCGGCCTCCTGTTGTGGGGTGTTCTGTCCGGCGAGGTCCCCCGTCCGCCGGGCCCCGTTGCTCCTGTGGCTCCTTCTCCGCCGGTGCCACCCGCTCTTGCCGCTGATGCTTCTGAGGCTGATCGTGTTGCCGCCAAGGATGCTGATGATCTTGCAGTTGAAGCCTATGACCAGCAGGTATCGAATTACTCGGAGTCTCTCTCTATTTATCGGGATGCTCTGTCTGTTTACACTCAGTGGTGCAATGATGATGCTCGTGCTGCTGCTGTCCTCACTGCTAGTGTTCTACCTCAGTTTGCTTCTGAGTTTATGGGATTGGGCACTACTGCTGCGATGTGGACTTATCTTTGTCAGCGCTATCAGCCCTCTGGTGATGCTCTCTACCTGTCTGTGGTGCGTCAGGAGCATGAGCTCACGCAGGGTGACTCTACTGTGGATGAGTTCTACACACAGTGCTCTGTCATCTGGCGTCAGCTTGACTCTCTGAGGACTGTTGTTTGCGGTACTTGTCGATGCTGTCAGACAGTGAGGTCAGACTTGGAGTTTCAGCGTGTCCATGAGTTCTTGTCTCGCCTGCGTTCCGAGTTTGAGCCTCGGCGTGCACACTTGCTTGCCCGTGGTCGACGTGTTCCCATCTCAGAGGTACTTGCAGAGCTTCGCGCTGAGGAGACTCGACTCCGTTCTGCTGGACTGCTTGTGGTTCCCACTGTGCTTGCTGCCCGCGCTCCGGTGTCGTCGGTTCCACCGCTGCTACCCACTCCTTCACGGGGGGTGGGCGGGCGGCCCTCTGCAGGGGGGGGTCGGCCTCGCTCTCACATGTTCTGCGACTACTGCAAGAAGCCGGGCCACCCAGAGTCTGATTGTTTCAAGAAGCAGCGTGACATGGGTCGCTCCTCTCCTGCGGGTCGTGCGCCTCCGTCTGCACAGTCCTTCACTGCCCAGGATATTGCCCAGCTCAAGCGTATGCTGGCTTCCTCTGGCTCTTCTTCGACGGGCACCGTTGCCTTGCTGACTGCTTCCACTACTGCTACTCCGCCACCGCCGCCTACACAGTCAGGTACATCTCCGTGGGTTCTGGATTCTGGAGCTTCTTTTCACATGTCTTCTGATGCTTCCGCTCTGTCTTCTCTTCGCCCTCTTGATTCTCCCGTCAATGTTCTTACTGCCGATGGCACACCTCTTCCTGTTGCTAGTCGTGGCATTCTCTCTACTCCATCCTTTTCTGTTCCCAGTGTTTCTCATGTTCCCCGTCTTACCATGAATCTCTTTTCCGCTGCTCAACTTACTGATTCTGGCTGTCGTGTTATTCTTGATACCGACTCTTGCTCTGTTCAGGATCGTCGCACCCAGGTTCTAGTTGGAGCTGGCCCTCGGCGCCGTGAGGCTCAGGGCCTTTGGGAGGTTGAGTGGCTTTGTGTTCCTTCCTCTGCCACCACATCCGCCAGCTCGCATGCTCTTGCTGCCTCCTCCTCTGCATCCTTCCAACAGTGGCATCATCGACTTGGTCATATATGTGGCTCTCGCTTGTCCTCGCTAGTGCATCAAGGTGTCTTAGGGTCTGTCTCTGGCGATGTATCTTTACATTGTAATGGTTGTAGACTTGGCAAACAGACTCAATTACCTTATCCTACGAGTGAGTCAGTCTCTCAGCGTCCTTTCGACTTAGTTCATTCTGATGTATGGGGTCCTGCTCCCTTTGATTCGAAAGGTGGTCATCGCTACTATGTTTTATTTATTGATGACTTCTCTCGCTACACTTGGCTCTATTGTATGAAATCTCGCAGCGAGGTCCTCCCTATATACAAGCGATTTGCTGCCATGGTGCACACCCAGTTCTCCACGCCCATTCGTGTCTTTCGTGCTGACTCGGCTGGTGAGTATATCTCCCAGATGTTGCGTGGTTTTCTTGCCGAACAGGGTACTCTCGCCCAGTTCTCTTGTCCTGGTGCTCACGCTCAAAATGGCGTTGCTGAGCGCAAGCATCGTCACCTTCTTGAGACGGCTCGTGCGATGATGATCGCCGCCTCTCTTCCACCCCACTTTTGGGCTGAGGCTATCTCCGCATCCACCTATCTCATCAATATCCAGCCTTCGGCTGCTTTGCAGGGTGGTATTCCTCTGGAGCGTCTCTCTGGTCGTTCTCCTGACTACTCTGCTCTTCGAATGTTTGGGTGCGTGTGCTATGTTCTCCTTGCTCCCCGCGAACGCACCAAACTGACCGCTCAGTCGGTGGAGTGTGTTTTTCTTGGCTACAGTGATGAGCACAAGGGCTATCGATGTTGGGATCCTGTTAGTCGTCGGCTCCGTATTTCCCGTGATGTGACTTTTGATGAGTCTCGTTCGTACTATCCGCGTCCTACTGCCTCGCCCTTCTCGGTTGAGGATATCTCCTTCCTTATTCTTCCCGACACCTCTCCCTCTTTGCCTCATGTTCCTCCTCCTCCACCTCCTCCTATGATGAGTCCCACTCTTCCTGATACACCACCGACGCCACCCTCTCCACCTTCCTCCACTCCTTCCTCGTCATCCACCTCTCCACCTTCCTCTCCGATACACCGTCCCCTCTCTCCTTTTCCTCTCCACTACACTCGTCGCCCTCGTGCTGTGGATGATCCTTCTGACGTGCCCTCCACTTCCAGTGCGCCTCCTTCCCCATGTACATCGGTTCATAACCTTCGTTCTCGGACCTCATTACGGTCTCCTGATCGCTATTCTCCTTCCCAGTACAGTCTTTCTGCTGTTGCCGAGCCCACTTCCTATCGGGATGCCATGGCTCAGTCTGAATGGCAGCTTGCAATGGCTGAGGAGATTGCTGCACTTGAGCGCACTGGCACATGGGATCTTGTTTCCCCTCCTCCCGGTGTTCGTCCCATCACTTGCAAGTGGGTCTATAAGATCAAGACTCGCTCCGATGGTTCTCTTGAGCGTTACAAAGCTCGTCTTGTGGCTCGTGGCTTTCAGCAGGAGCAGGGACGTGATTATGATGAGACATTCGCTCCTGTTGCCCACATGACCACTGTTCGCACTCTTCTCGCTGTGGCTTCTGTTCGTCATTGGTCTGTGTCACAGCTTGACGTCCAGAATGCCTTTCTCAATGGTGAGTTGCGTGAGGAGGTTTATATGCAACCACCACCGGGGTACTCTGTTCCTGATGGTATGGTTTGTCGTCTTCGGCGCTCTCTCTATGGCCTTAAACAAGCCCCTCGCGCCTGGTTTGAGCGTTTCGCCTCTGTGGTCACTGCCGCCGGTTTTGTGCCTAGCGACCATGACCCTGCGCTGTTTGTCCACACCTCACCTCGTGGTCGGACGCTCCTCCTCTTATATGTTGATGACATGATCATTACTGGCGATGACTCTGAGTATATTGCCTTTGTTAAGGCCCGCCTCCGTGAGCAGTTCCTGATGTCAGATCTTGGTCCTCTTCGCTATTTTCTTGGGATTGAGGTTTCTTCGACTTCTGATGGTTTCTACATCTCCCAAGAAAAGTATATTCAGGATCTTCTTGCTCGCGCTGCTCTTGGTGATGAGTGCACTGCTGAGACTCCTATGGAGCTCAATGTTCAGCTTCGTGCTACCGATGGTGATCCCCTCACAGACCCGACACGCTATCGCCATCTTGTTGGGAGTCTTGTCTATCTGGCTGTCACTCGTCCCGACATATCATATCCTGTCCACATTCTGAGTCAGTTCGTATCTGCTCCCAGTTCTGTCCACTATAGTCACCTTCTCCGTGTTCTACGATATCTTCGTGGCACGATCTCTCGCCGCCTTTTCTTTCCTCGCTCCAGCTCTCTCCAGCTCCAGGCCTACTCTGATGCTACGTGGGCCAGTGATCCTTCTGATCGCCGCTCGCTGTCTGCCTATTGTGTTTTTCTTGGAGGATCTCTCATTGCCTGGAAGACGAAGAAACAGAAGGCAGTTTCCCGCTCCAGTGCAGAGGCTGAGTTGCGAGCGATGGCTATGTTGACGGCTGAGGTGACCTGGTTGCGATGGTTGCTAGCAGACTTTGGTGTTTCTGCTGCTGCACCGACTTCTCTATTATCAGACAGTACAGGTGCCATCAGCATTGCGCGTGACCCGGTGAAGCATGAGCTCACCAAGCACATCGGCGTGGATGCCTCCTTTGTGCGTGCTGCTGTGCAGGATCAGATTCTTGCTCTTCACTATGTGCCCTCCGAGTTACAGCTGGCGGATTTCTTCACGAAGGCACAGACTCGAGCGCAGCATGGGTTCTTCCTCTCCAAACTCAGTGTTGTTGACCCACCATGAGTTTGAGGGGGGGTGTTAGATGTGTATAGGTTACTGTTCATGTTTACTGTTCATCACACATGTATAAGTACTGGCCTTTGGCCTCCTGGAAATGTTGTAGCTCACTTCGTGACAATAAGCAGTGGCATTAGCAAGGATATGTGTTTGGTAAAAAAAAATACATAGCTGTCTTTGCTGAGCAAATGATGCCATCTCGGAATGTTAGCCTTGTTGCCTATGTGGGCATGACGCCGTTAATGCTTAATTATTTTGTGGTGCTAATTGCTAGTGCATATTGTAACAAGAACTGTTGTATCGTCCTAATTTCTAGTGTGAACTTAAACAATCCTTAAGAATTAATTTACATGCTCCACCTGTGTATGTACTTACAAGCTAGAAAGTTAGCTTAATTTCAGTTTAGGCCATGCATAAACAGGCCATATGCACGCCGACATAGACGCGGTCGAGGCATTCCAGTCCATTTTATTTGTATCCTCACGCTATTTGTTTCTTTGGGCACGGGTGTGTGTGCGAGTATTTTACATAGATATTGCAGATTCTAGGTCCAAGTTTAGCTGCTAGTACTGGTTTAACACGTACGTGATGCCTACCGAGAGCATTCGTTTTTGGCCTCTTAATTTGACTACTAAATTATTCAAGCAAGACACCCTGCTCTTTAATTATGCACATCATTTTCATCAGTCTAACACTAATTTTATGGGCGTTTGCAGATCGACCACCTCGAAGAGCCGCCGCATCCCCCGCTACCTGAGCTAGCTGATCAGTAGATCCTGTCTGCCGACTAGGTACGTATACCCCCTTCAACATGAAGTACGTACTGCTGAGTGTTTCCTTTGTAGCTACTAAGTACCCTAGAAACATCACCTACAAAATACCCTCGAAAAATCATCGAAGATAAAATATATACTTACACGAGTTTATATTGCAGACCATCCAAGCAATTGTTTCCATCTTAGCACAACCCGATGTAGAGCCTAGCTTATTTCTCTTGTCTTCCAGTACAAACATTTGTTCTGTTCCTTTTGGATCCTAAGCAAGTATAGTTATGGTCTGGATTAGCTAGAATATGCGTTGGTACAAGGAAAATTACATTAGCTAACTTTCCTAAGCAAAGTTTCTGGTCTAGAAAATGTTACGCTGCTCACTCCGTAGTCTACCTTATTTATTTGTCTATATTTGATAGGATACTTGTGTGGACACGATGTTTTGAATCATAGGTCTAAATGCACACATTATAAAAATATATATTGAAATATATATATATGTGTGTGTGTGTGTGTACGCTTATGCTGGCTAACGTGATCGGATGGTGGTAAATCTACTCCTGCACATGTTCTAGCTTGGAGTATTACTAGTTTCTTGGATGGTTCGATGCACGGGCACGTGTGTGTTAGTATTTAAATATGGATCCGTGATCTTGAAAAATTCTCTTAGCTGGCTAGTTTCTTGGCCTCTTAATTTGGCTGCTAAAATATTTAAGCAAGCTCCCCCCGCTCTTTCTGCACCCTTTTTTCATCAGTCTAATTAGTTTAATATGCGTTGCAGATCGACCACCTGGGAGAGACGCTGCCTACTGCGCTTTGCGAGCTAGCTCAAGCAGTAGATCCTCTCTGTATACATAGTACGTACACCCCCTTCAACATCAATTCTGTACTGTTTCACCCAAACACAACTTGGCTGCCGGAAATAAGTACCAGTGTTTTGTTTGTAGCTACTAAGATACCCTACAAAAAATACCCTAGAAAAATCATCTAAGAGAAATACCATAGGTATAAACTGACACCATTTTATATTCATACCATCCAAGCAACTGTTTCCATTTAGCACAACCCTATCTAGAACCTAGCTTATTTTCTCTTGTCATTCATTATAAACAAGTTTATTTTCTGTTCACTTAGGATACTAAGCATATGTAGGTATGGTCTTGATAAGCTAGGATATGTGTTTTCTGAGGGAAAGATACATACCTACATTTCTTGAGCAAAGTATCCTGGCATACTCATTTGTGTAGTTTAATAGCATATTGTGCTGGATTGTTCCAATCCCACTATTTTCTGTTCACTATTATCATTTGTCTAGTTACATAGCATACTCAATTGCTAGTGTAAACTTACAAAAATGTCTTAACTATTATTTTGCATGCTCAAGTCGTTCTCTATGCACCCACAAACTAGACATTTAGCAAATTTTAGTGTCTGTGTGTACAATTGTTTTATTACGCACCTACAATATAGGGCCTAGCTAATTCTTCTCGTCTTCTTATACAAACAATTCTTTTCTGTTAGTTTTGGATCCTAAGCAAATACGGTCTTTATTAGCAAGGATATTTTTTTTGAAACAAGGCAAAAGATTTGCCATTTTCATTAAATAAGAAGATGTTTGTAGAGGTTTAGACAACCGCCTAGGACACGCCCTAGGAATTCAATGAAGGAGTTACTCTCCGGGGTTTATATTCCACAAATATTTGTCACCGGCCAAACGCCAAGCTCTCGCCTTTCTTTTAATTCTAGAAGCAACAACGGCCACCGCAGGCCAGTGTCGAAAGACCCTAGCATTGGGCTCCTTCCACGAGTTCAGGTGTTTTGTTGGTAGCTAGTAAGATACCATAGAGTATCACCTACAAATATACACTAGAAAATTCATTTAGAAGAAATACCCCAGAAAAAATATACTTGCATGAGTTATACTTCAGACCATCCAAGCAACCATTTCCATTTTAGCACAACCCGATCTAGAATCTAGCTTTTTTCTCTTGTCTTCCAATACCTACAAGTATCTTTTTCTGTTCTTTCGGATGCTTAGGTAGGTACGTATACATATACAAATACATACCTACCTTTCCTGAGCAAAGTATTGGGTCACAAAAAGTTTAGCCTTCTTGCCTAGGTGGACATGCATGACGCCGTTCATTCTGTAGCCTAGCACACTCCTTTGTGTAGATTTGATAGCATATTTGTGCAGGCTACTACCATTGTTGCATGGGCAAGATAAGTGTGTAGTATACATTAATTCTTAGCTTACTCGGATGCCTGCTTAATTATTTTGTGGTGCTAATAGCTAATGCATATAGAGACAATAAGATTATACTTAATTATTTTATCGTGCTAATTGCTAGTGTGAGCTTCAAAATAAATCTTAACTATTGTTTGCATGATCCAGTTTTATATGCCAGCTAATTTCAGTGTTAGGCCATGGATCTTTACATGTTAGGACTTATATCTTTATAGGCATTCTTGCTTTTGCAAAAGTAATGTTGAGTAGTTATTACATACAAAATAGTAACAATGCTTTTTATAATACTTGTATTTTTTAAATGACATTATTGTCATGCCATAATTCCATAACATTAATTTTGGGATGCATATACTCTTCCAGCATTTGAGCAAGGTCAGGACCAAGGCTATCAAGAAGAAAATCGACACTTTAACAAAGGCATGTCACCTGTTCCTTTGTTCATGAATATTTGATCCTCCATAGTATTACTTTTCTGATGCGACCATGCATGTTACCCTACATTTGCTTGTCTTGTTGTTATGAGATATATAATACTGCATGCTGTACGTAAAACATTTCAGACAATTCCTAGCCAAGTTGCTAAACAGCAAAGTGCCCCTCCATCCGTAGCCAGACGCCCTACATCAGACATGGTGATTTCTATTTCCTTACTCTTTCCTTTGTGTTTATTGATCATTTCAAGTTTTTCATCTCTCATGCTAGTAGACTACTTATTAGTTGTGCAATCTGATTAACCCTAGGTTGCATGCATTGGTTTCTTATATGACCTAAGTTCCTGCAATTTGGTGTGCTGTTAATTTGCACGGATCATGGCTAGCAGCTAGGATCTGTCCGTTTTGAATCCAAAATAAGGTCTTGCTTACCTAGGATGATATGCGTTTTGGTTGAGGGAAAAAACATATAGCTGCCTTCTTGCCAAGGTGTGGGAACGACGAGCAAGACTCCAAATGTTGCTCAATACGTACATAGCCTAGCATACTTGTTTTGTAGATATGATTGCATACTTGTGCAGACTATTATTATTGTTGCACGCCCGCAGTGGCGGAGTTAGGATTGATCCAATGGGTGGGGCAACTTACTCGTAAAATGTTGTAGCCCCACAATATTTCACACACGAGTCTAAGATTTGCCAAATTTTTAATAGTACTTCTGTACAAATAAAAACCTTCATCTTAGTACATGCACTGTGCATTAGTCAGTCCCAAACGATAAAATTCATCTACCTCCGAGGAACAGTAAGTAATGGTTCTTGGTGTGTAGAAATCTGGTAATCTCTATCTGCCATGCATTGGTTGCTTGTATGATGTCAAAATTCATGCATTGGTTGCTTGTATGGTGTCAAAATTCATATTTGTTTGTTACTGTATGCACTATACTACACACTAATTACAAAGATAAACTACTTAATGTTATGTACTTATGGCATAACAATAATGCATGGAAGATAGCGAGGCAGATGTCAAAATAGACTACTGACATGCATGGAAGATAGACTACTGGCAAAATTACGAAGATAAACTACTTAAGATAGACTACTGGAAAAATATACTTAAGTAGTTTATCTTCGCAATTAGTGTGTAGCAACTAATAACTATCTGGTAATCTTTATCTTCCATGCATTGGTTGTTTGTATGATGTCAAAATTCATATTTGTTTGTTGTGCAGGAGCCATCCAAACCATCGACTCAGGTAGCGAGGCATTTCGCCACACAAGCTAGGAACATGCAGGTGGTAGAGGAGCAACCGGACAGCCATCAGGTACAATATCTTGTTTGATTAAATTATTCAAGCGTCCCCAACCATTCATCGAGTCAATGACAAATGTAACGATGCATGCAGGTTGTGGTTGGTGGACAAGTGACATCATACGTCTTTCACCTTATAGAGGGTGTCGACATAGCTCATGGCGCCATGTGGGTGGAGTATGGTTCTGGTAGGCGGAAAAAGCAGCCTGTCACGGTGGTAATCTTAGGAGAGAGTGATGAAGATGGAGAGAACGGAGCCAGAAAGAGAGTGATGAAGATGGAGAGAACGGAGCCAGAATTGTTGAGCAAACAAGAAAGATATCTGATTGTTCTGATTGGGTGTTAGACGCTCATTTCAGCACGTTTTGCGCGAGTATCGGAAAGCACATCGTGGTTTACGAGAGTTTCATTGGCCTCTTCCACTTCGACAAGCGAGTTTCTTCTAGTTTCTTTGTTGAGGAAAAGGATAGATTTGGGAAGCCTGACCTCTATAAGCTCACACCCTTTTGGGTAAAGAAGATAAGGTAATTACATTGGGGGATATATGCATGCATGCATGCACAAGTGATTTGCTCTTATTTGTGAACAAGCAGAATAGGCAACTAATTAGTGGATTATTGGATGTATGTTTGTAGGTCTCTCGTGGAGCTCTTGAATTTTTCTCAATCAAAGTTGGTCACACATGGTGCCCTCGGCAACCGGAGCAGCTACGTACTTTGTGGAGACGGGGACGTGAAGCTGATTAACGTGTCACGTTACACAAGTGTTTATGATCAGGGGAAGGACTTGACAGATGTGAGGAGCTTCCTGATGCAAGATGATTATTTCGCCGGTTCCACAAGTGAGGATTGGCGCACTCTCGATGCGCTCCTGGGTTCCATCACCGTGAGCCAGTAAGTACTCCTGATACATGCATGTACTCATCTGCTGCCATCTTCTAGTTACTGATCTAACTAACATCTGCTTTATATACTCCACTCGCATGCATTCTTACTTAGCTTTCAACTAGTACGAGTACCGATTGATTAGCTTTTTTTTTCTTGCCATGATGCGACCAAGAGAGAGATGCGTGCATATATGAAACTCGATCCTGTTTATTATACGTGCATGCATGCTTCCTTAATTTCAGCCACTACCAGTACACTACTACTAGATAGTAGTAGTAGTACTGGATTAGTAGTGACGATGCTGTTATATTAATTAAATCTACGTCGGTGCTTGCAGATTTCGTGATGGCTGGACGATTACGGTGTTGGGACACCCAGTACTGCAAGTGACCGATGCTGAAATAATCGAAGCTATTGGCGGGCTGCAGGCACCCGTGCACGGACTGACTCCGGAAAAAGCAGCAAAATTGGCGAACCTGTTGAACCCTCATTGGACTGGATTGTTTGTGCTGGACCCAGAGCCGGTGCCTGGTGCGACGGATGACACGTATGAGTACCTAGAGAGACGTGCACGTCACGCTCATCTTAGAAAGATGTTTCCAACAAACGACAAGAGTCATGAATGGACTCTTCAGTTTCAGCCCAGTCACGTATGGTGGTCAGTTTTTCCATCTCGTGGTCATCGACTTAGCAAGAAACTTGATACACCACGGAGCGGCCTACCGGTCGGTAAGTAGGCCAGTGACTCAAACTTGTTCTAATTATTATTACTGGATCCATCTGATGCTTCTACCTGTACCTATAGGCGTTGAGAGTAGACCGAGAAATGGTTAGGGAGATAAGAAGGCATTTTCTGAGCTATCTCAGCATAGCATACTATTTTGTGCATACACTCGAGGATCAGGAGGAAGTGTCTGGTCCATACACACGTAAGTTTTAAATGCCTTTCGACCTAGCTTATCAAGCCATTACAGTTCTACAAGTCAAACTATTATTACAAGATGGACTAACTTTTTTTTTTGTTTTTTTGCATTGGTTCCTAGCTAATGCACCATCTCCTGTTACTCTCGAAGCTTACTGGAAGAAGGCAGCTGAGGCAGCTGAAGGCAGTTCCGGCAAGAAGAAGAAGAAAGGCCAAAATTAAACCCAACCCTATATATGTTTACCCCTATGGCTGATCAAAGAACAATTTGTTTCTTCATATTTATCGCATTGTAACAAGAACCTGTACCACCCGTTGCCTTGCTCGATTAGAATTAAGTATTGAAGAGCATTTGAGCGTACGTATCACTTCCTCTTCCTCTTTTGGTTTTGGTTGCTCTTTTGCCATGCCCGCAGCGCGCTCCTCGGCGTCATCGACATCCTCTTCCTCTTCGCCACCCTCACCTGCCTCCAACTTATCTCCCACTGCGCCGGCTAGGAGTACGTGCCCCTCCTCGTGAAGCCAGCGCCGGCCGCCGCCGCCGAAGGAGCTTCCGGCCCAGGCTCTCGCCGCCTCGCGCTCGCTTCCCTCCTCGCGGCCGCCGGCCAAGGACCGGTGGTCACACCCGACTCATCTCCGACTCTTCTGGCTCGGCACTCGCCGCGCTCTGCTCCGGCGTCTCGACATAGGCAGAGGGCGGGGCCGTATGTCTGGAGGCGGGGGACGGCATGGCCGGGACGCGGCAGAGCATGGTTGGAATTGGGGCAGCGGCGGCGCATGGCCATGGTGGTCCGAAGGTGCGGCGTGCTCGGGCGCTCGCGTGCGTTGACTGGGAAGAAAGATTGGAAGACGAGGGCGTCGCGTCGTGCTTATTTGTCCCCTAGGTGTCCATACCAGGGCAAATCCAGGGCCCTCACACAAAAAAATAAACTAATGAGCAATTCTAGTGTATTTAACATAATGTTTTACAGAAAACTGGATATATCGAAATCATACCTATAAAATATCTATTATTTGCATAATGTTTGTTTGAACCTTTTGAGGTTTAATTAATTTTTCTTTCATTTTCTTTTCTCACTTCTGGGCACCAGATTTACATTTCCCCGTGATCCCTGCATTCTTCAAACACAAACCACCTATAATTTGGAGCTAATTTGACGCACTGACTAATTCATAATTGAATAAGACTCACCAAGCGATCAACAGAAGCAGGCCGGCTCGGATGGGATTGTCCCCAGTTCCGTCGCTAACACTGCAGATTGATTTTCCGTCGCAGACAAAGTGAGAAGAAGAGCCCAAGGGGCGGATCGCAGATCCATTTTTCTGTCTGGTACTGGAGGCAGACGCTGGCGGTAGGGGATTAGGGTAATCGCGAGCATGTAGTCCGTTTCCTTCGTGAATGACTGAACGAGGCAACGATGGCTGCCTGGCTTCTGAAGTTGTGGACTTCTGGTGATCGATCGAAACACATGAAAAAGAGACCCACCAGCACCAGGACGATTGAGCGAGCGGGAGCGCCTGAGCGCGCCAGGCAATCTGTAGAAAAATGGTTTCTTTTGTAAAGGGAACTCCACCATCGTTCTAATCGTGACAAATGTCGGTTTCTCCTTACATAATCCAATTTTGGTTATTTGTATGTCTGCCAAGTGTCACAATTGCATTAAAAGTGGAGTATGAGATAGAAAAGAGGCATGCATGCACGTGGGCGTACAGTTTCACTTTTTGCTCAAATCCGAATTTTAAAAACGAAATATCATTTATCTAAATTATAAACCGTTTTCAGATGAAAAAGGAGACAATTGGGTCGTCTGCACGCGGTCCAAATGCAGCTCGTGCATCGGTGCATGGGCCATTGCAATCTCAAGGAAAAGTGAACTAGCAGGAAGCGACTGGGAGCCGTTGCCGGCGAGCCAGTGGCGGAGCTGGTATAGAACTATTGGGTTCACATGAACCCAATGATTTTCATCAAACCTTGACTAAACTAGAGTGTGATATTGCTAATTATTTGAATACTACACTATAATAACAAGAGATGAACCCAATGGTTTTTTCACCAGCTTCGCCACTGCGGCGAGCGCTCGGTCACACGTGCATGGGCCATCTCATCCCTTTCGCCGAGCAATGCGCCGGCTCGATCGTCCCCGACCACTGTCTGGACGCCACGCTTCGATTCTCTTCGCCGCGGCCACAGACTTCCCATCGAAACTGTACGCTGACACATGGCCGAGTCCTTGCGCGACGGCGTCGAGCTGGTGACGTTTCCCGCACCACCAGTGGCCGCCCACTGCCATCGTGCATGCCGCTGTCTCGTGTATCCCACGAGTCCGGGACATCGCTCGGTCTCTGCGCTCGTCCTATATCCCGCGAGTCCGGGACATCGCCCAGTCTCTGCGCTCGTGGTGGACATGTTCAGCCCGGTGAACAACGCCGGCCTCGTTGGAGCGTACATGGATGCGACGGAACCGATCCATCAGCCGGGCTACGTGTTGAGCCATGCGCACGAGCTTCTGGATTCGATGATCCTCGACTAGAGCAGCGTACGCCTGCCGCCTGGTTCCTGTCCATGCCCAAGCACTGATCTTCAGAATTCAGGCTAAATTCTCAGGTTACAGGCACGGTCACAAACACCAACAGCTGTGCATGCGCTTAAATCTTCAGGTGTTGAGCCAGCTCGTAGCACACGGAGCCGCTCGACGTGTGGAGGTACATAGTGAACATTGTTGGGAGCAACGGCGAAACATCTCCAAGGGACAAAAGAGGCAGATCAAGAGACATTGCCAGGAGCTCATCCCTCTATTTCGTTTCAGTGTCGAGCCGCCAAACGTCAAACACGCAGAGGGCACGTTGCAGTTTCGAACGGCACTTATCGAGAAGGCGAAGGCAAGGATATGGAATGAGAACACGGGACGGCGAATGCATTTTTACAAGAACGGACACCTACTGGCATAAGATGCACCATTAATTCATGAGCAACACCAACTGCCTACCAGATTCGCCTGGAATATCTGCACTCAAAAAGGATGTGTCTTGCTGTTTCATTCTGGCATCTGCATAGCTGACACAGGGGGTGTGAGGCCACCCCCTCTTGGCGAGACGGTCAGACGTCCAAAGCATGTTCTGCACCACGAGCCAGGCAAAGAATCTGCATTTGGGGGGGGGGGGGGGGGGGGGGGGGAGCCCAAGTCTTCCAGAGAAGGTTGTTGAAGGAGCAGGAGTTGGATCCGATGAATTGGGCTTTATATGCCGACCCCGTCGAGTATTTCCCGTCCGTCGTGAGCGTCCAAATGATGGTGTCAGCGGTGCCAGGATTTAGAGCGATGTCCTGGATAAGGCCCCAAAGGTTGACAAACTGCGTGATGTGCTCAAGAGTGAAGTCCTGGACAGCGATGTCAGTCACCCAGTTGAGGTTGGCAAGTGCGTCTTGAACGCAGCGCTTTTTTTTCTTTGACGCCTCAAAAATCTTGGGTGCAAGAGCTCTGGGAGAAGTCCCGTTGAGCCAGGAAGAGGACCAAAAGCTCGCAGTCCGCCCATCCCCAATGGTCACATTCGTGGCGGCATTGAAGAGTTCCCGGTCAGTGTCATCATTGGGCCACTAGTAGGAAAAGACCTATCTGTGGCGCACCTTTTTGGGGGTGCGCCACAGAATTCTCGCCACAAAAATTATTTCTGTGGCGCACCTGGCTTGGTGCGCCACAGAATTCTCACATTTATGTGGCGCACTTGGCCTGGTGCGCCACAGAATTCCCAAAAAATTCAAAAATACAAAAAAATATATAAAAAGTTTCAAAAAAAGTAGAATATGAAATAATACGAAAAATCCTAATTATTGGAACTATTTTCATATTTTTGAATTTTTTGAACAGATACCTTCCCGCTAGGTCACCCATCGTCAAATTGCTCCAACCCTAGCACGCTTAACTTCTAAGTTCCACCCAGTCCACCTACCCTTGTGCTACTCAAGTTCTTATTGATATATATATATATATATATATATATCATATGAACCCTCTTAAGACTTGTATATGTACAAGTGTGGTATGTGTTATAAATGTGTGTTTTTAAATTTCAGATTTTTCAAAAACTTTAAAGTTTCAAAAGGAGATTCAAAAGTTTCAAAAGATCCAAAAATCCAAAAAACTTAAAAAAATTCAAAAAATCTAAAAAAGTCAAGAAAAGTCAACAATCTTCTTTGTTATATATTTCTGTGTCTTTTTTGGACTTTTTGAATTTTTTAATTTTTTTCTTTTTTTGATTTTGCTGCGAAAACTCGTCTGTTTGAAATAACTTTTTTTTTTGGAATTTAAGAAATATGTGAATTGCTGACCGGGAAAATCCCGGTGGATTCGAACTTGGATTTTTCTCTAGTTTTTTGGCATATAAAACGCGTTATTTCGACGTCGTATGCAAAAGTTATGTCCATTACAAGTTTTTTTCCTGTTTGTTGCAGAAAAGGTGAAAATTCATATTTCAAAATTTCTATACCTACTAGTCACTCATACCTAACAATATCTGAAAGGATTTTATTTATTGAATTTTTTATCATTTAATTTTACTTCCTGCAAGACTAAAAAGGCGATCCACGGGGGTGGGATTTGAAAGAAAATAATCTGTGGCGCACCAAGCTTGGTGCGCCACAGAAATGTCATCTTTCTGTGGCGCACCAATCCTGGTGCGCCACAGAATTTTTTCTTTCAAATCCCACCCCCGTGGATCGTCTTTTTAGTCTTGCAGGAAGTAAAATTAAATGATAATTCTGTGGCGCACCAATCTTGGTGCGCCACAGAATTTTTGTTTTCAAATTTTACCCGTCCCAGATAAGTTTCTGTGGCGCACCTGGCCATGTGCGCCACAGAAAGATGACATTTATGTGGCGCATGTGGTTTAGTGCGCCACAGAATGTGACTTTCTGTGGCGCACCGGGCTTGGTGCGACACAAAAAATATTTCTGTGGCGCAACAATTAAGTGTGCGCCACAGAATGCCAACCTCCCTATAAGGGTTTTCCTACTAGTGGGCGTTTCAAGGCCCACCCATGGCTTTTCCGGAGAGCCGTCCACTCAAACCACAACCAACGCAGTCGAAGGCCCTAGCGAAGTTCTCTAGGTCAAGAATCGCTAAGCCTCCCAACTTTTTTGGCCGACAAACCTTGGACCAACTCACTTTGCATCCCCCCCCTCCCCCGTGACAGTCCTCAAGGAATCTATAAAAGATACCAGAAAGCCCCAAGAAGATATGGATGCGATAAACTCTGTCGCTCGCTGCCCAGAGCATTGCCCGGCGCAGTATGTCAAAAGCGCAGTTAGGAGGAAAATAGGAAGGGCATTGAGGACCGATTTGACAATAGCATCACAGCCGGCTCTATTGAGGAATTTGGTCTTGTAGGGGTTTAGTCTTGACGCCACTTTGTCGATGTACGGTTGCAGGTCTACCCTTCTCAGCCGACCCAAAGAGAGGGGGAGGCCGAGATACGTGATGGGGAACTGACATTGTGCAGCCTGGAAGTTAAGCAGCGTGGCGGTGAGGTCAACCTCCTCGCAGCGGATTGGGGCCACAAAACTTTTCTCAATGTTCGTCATGAGGCCCGTGACCAAACCTAAATTTTGGAGCACAGCCGTGAGGTTGTTGACATCATGCGCCTCAGGCTTCAGGAAGATGATCGCGTCTTCAGCGTACAAGGAGATACATGATTTTATGAAGTTGCCCGGCAGTGGATGGAGCAGGCCTTGCTCTGTTGCAAGCTCAAGGATTTTGGGGAGCGTGTCGATAGCGATGTCGAAAAGCAGCGGGGATAGCGGATCTCCCTGTCTTAGGCCCCGGCCGTTAATTAATCTCTTTGCCAGGGGCGCCATTCAGTAGAACCCGAGATGTGGATGTAGAGAATAATAGAGAAAGCCAGGCCCGCCACCGCGGAGGAAAACCCATGCGCTGCAGGAGGTCCAGTAAGTAGTCCCAACGAACAGTGTCAAAGGCCTTTGCAATGTCGAGCTTTATCAGCAGGGGTGGCGTGTGCTTTTGATGGAGGCGGCGAGCCACATTCCTGACATACATGAAATTGTCGTGGATGCTTCTATTCTTGATGAATGCGCTCTGGCAGGGTGAAACGATGTCGTTCATCTTGGGGCACAACCTTGAGGCCATTGCTTTAGCTATAATCTTGGGGACGATGTGGATGAGGCTGATAGGTCGATAATCCTTAAGACAGTCGACACCCTCCTTCTTCGGCACCTTGAGGCCATTGCTTTAGCTATAATCTTGGGGACGATGTGGATGAGGCTGATAGGTCGATAATCCTTAAGACAGTCGACACCCTCCTTCTTCGGCAGAAGTGTAATGTTGGCGCTGTTGATGACTTCAAAGTTGTTGATCGAAAGCTCAGAGAAAGCATCGATCACATTCATGAGGTCATCCTTGACGATGGGCCAGCAAGCGCGGAAGAAGTTAGAGGTGAAGCCGTCCGGTCCCGGAGCCTTGTCCACCGGAAGGTCGAAAATGCCCCCCCTAATTTCCTCCACGGAGAAAGGGAGGCCAAGATCGTCCAGCTCCCCGATGCTTGGTTCAATGGCGTCCCAGTTGAAGTCCACCTGGCGAGTGGCCTGAGCACCCAAAGTTGAAGTGAAGTGATCGTTGATGAGCTGTTCCTTCTCACTGTGGTTGACAGCCCATCCCCCATTTCGCCGCAGTCTCTGGATGACATTTTCCGGCGGCGAGAGTTCACCCGAAGATGGAAGAACTTTGTGTTGGCGTCTCCCTCGCGGAGATAGTTGATCCGAGAAGCCTGGCGTTTGCGAGCTCGCTCCAGCACGGACAAACCCATAACGCGCCTCTTCAGCGCGGTCCTGAGAGTAGCCTCCGCATCAGAGAGGGTTCTAGATTCTTGATCGGTGTCAAGCTTGAGGATGACGTCCAGGGCAATGATGAGCTGCTGCTTGTGGTTGGAGAAAAGACCCTTGCTCCAGGAGCGAAGTCTTCTTGCGACAGTCTTGAGCTTGTGATTGAGGATGTGCACCGGTTGATTATGAGTGGAGGCCTGATTCCATGAAGTGCTGACGATATCGTGGAAGCCCGGCATCTTTTTCCAGAAATTCTCGAAGCAGAAAATTGGGGGCTTGCGAGGGCCGCTATTGTTTGAGAGGAGCAGAGGGCAGTGATCAGAGAGAGCTAAGGAAAGAGCCTGCAGGGTGTGGGAGTCGAAGGCAAGGTCCCAGTTGGCATTGCAGAAAGCCCGGTCGAGCCTGACAAGGGTAGGGTCGATTCTCTCGTTGCTCCACGTGTATTTCCGGTTCAGCAGTCTAATCTCCTTGAGGTGGCATATGTTAATAGCGTGTCTGAACTGGCCCATGAGACGGAGGTTCAAGTTGACGTTGTTCTTGTCAGCAGCCTGATAGATAAGGTTGAAGTCCCCCAGAATCAGCCACTTAGAGTCGTCCGTTGGAGCAGCGGCCATCGTCTCATCAAGGAAAGCTCTCTTTTTCGGGTCCGTTGAAGGCCCATAAACAGTGGTTAGCTTGAAGGTAGTTCCACAAGCACGAATAGTGACGTCAGCGGAAATCAGGTGAGTGCCAATCTGAATATTTGCCATGGTGACATGATCATCGTTCCAAAGCAGAAGGATGCCTCCTCTCGTACCAGTTGCGGGGCAGTGTGCAAAAGAGCGAAGCTTATTGCCCCCAATATAGGCAGTTGTCTGTTGATCGATAAAATCCAGCTTAGTCTCTTGAAAACAGGCGATGTGGCATGTGGTTTGGGCGATGATTGCGTTGATAGTGTCTTTCCGGGCTTGATCATTTAGCCCACGCACATTCCAGCACAGGATATCCAGAATAAGTCCTAACATAGAGAAGCTCGAAAGCAGACGACGACGATGATGGTGGTGGCGTGAGAGGAACGAGTGGCCCGAGAAGCTCGAGCGGTAGAGGAGGCCGGAAGTGCCGGAAGTGCATGCTCGAGAGTGGCAGACGATGCCGCTAAAAAGGAGGCAGTGCTCGCGCTCGTGGAGGTGGAGGTCGGTGTCGAGGTCGAACTTGTAGAAGTAGGCGAAAATTTGCTTCGCAAGGTAGTTGGCAAGGAATTGCTTCGCGTTGTTGCAGTCGCTTTAAGTTTTTGCAGGTTGCAATGCATGGTCTTAGTGGGCGTACAAGAAGACAGAAACGTAAAATAGTGGTGCACGGACCGATGATCAGGCATTTGCGGCCAGCTCCGTGCCACCCGCTCCCGCCATGGCGATTAGCGCATCATCCGCCGCTAGGACCGATGGAAGGTTCAGCTTGAGTAGGGTGCCCACCGCACCAACAGCAGCATCCGGCATCGGGGAGGTCTTGTACAGCTCGGCGAACTCCTTCGTCGCCTTCAACAACGGCATCTCCTGCACTTCAATGCCCAATTTGGAGAATAGAACATTTCTTGCCTTGTCAACAGCGGGTAATTGCGGCTTCCCGGCGAGCCTGTCGCTGCGGCGAACAGGGGTCGGAGCCATCTCCTGGATGGTGAGCTTCGGAGGCCTGGCAGCCGGAGTCGGCAGCAGCGGCACCTCCGGGTGGCTAAAGAGAGCAGCCACAGCTCTCTGAGCTGACGCAATCATGGCCATGTCCTCACCGGCCGTGGGGGACAGGAGGTCCCCGATCGCCGCTTCCTCATCGCTTGCGTCTATCGCAATGTCTGGCGTCCCCGTGGCCACCTCCACGGCCACCTCCTCCTTTTCTTCGAACCAGGCGTCAATCCCATGCTCAACCGCAGCATCAACATCCCATTGCAGCGGCACCACACGATCAGCGAGCCCAAGGCCAGTGGCAAAGTCGTCGCCGGGTTTTGTTCCCCAACTAAAACTTTAACTGAATGGCTAGAAACTAAAAAGCCAAAGTCGAATGCTAGAGTTTCTATCCCACCTCAAGTGCAGCAACTCATCAGGTACATATATGATCCATCGATTTTTGCACGCTCATAAAATCTTTGCTAGTTGCTGTAGAATAAGAAGGTATATCAAATGTTTCTTTGTTCTAAGAATTTTGTGTTTATTATCATACTATGGATCAGATGATGATCCAAACTATTACGGAGTTTAGTGTCCGCCAACGGTCAACTAGCACAATGATCATGACCAGGTAGTTTGGCACACAATTTTGTAGCGCAATGATCCATACAAACTAGTACAATGATGCGTAACTAGACCAAGATCCTCAGCTGTGACTGTCATTAACACCTGAAAAAGGAAAACATTAATTAGTCAGTAGTACCAATCACTTGATCAGACTCTGGATTGAACATTAATTAACTACAATTTGACATAGTTGTACTTAAACTGGGTCTTGATATTGCTAAGGATAGCTCATCTTTGTTTGTGCTTGTAGAAGTTATAACCTATAGTGATTACTTTTGTCTTGTTGATAGAATTTAGCAACTTGTTGTCAATATTATGGAGTATGGACTGTAGTTCATGCAAGATCCATTAGGCTTTGTTAGCATGGACACCACAAGCTCTGATGGCAATGGTCGAGTAAGTTAGTGCTATAATAATGTCTGCAATTTGCCTCACATATATGTTCTTATCGGTACAAAATACAAATTACTCATGGAGCAATACCCACTAGCCGATAATTACCATAAGTGATAATTGAAGATTGCATTATAGAAATAGAAGCAGGATATCTATGAACCAGTACAAATGGAGCTTGTCATATAGTCATAGCCTCGTAGGTGAATATTTAACCAGAAGATGAAATGTTAACCGGGAACAAATTACTCCAAACAGAAGATGTATCATCTCTACATGACCTCAGTCGACTAACTAGTAGACGTATGTTGAATAGCGTGACTAGTCGGACACTGACCTGGGAGCTGGGAAGAAGCATTAGTAATTGGTGGTACTCGCCCACTGCATAAATAGCAGGGCAGGGTTTCAGTTCTATGTTTTCTTTCTCTGAAATGGTGTGAAGGCTTCTTCCTCGTAGAGTAATCTGGGTGTTCTGATCCCAAATAAGCATAGTACCATGCTCAAATTTATGGGGTGCAATTTCAGTACTCATTTCAGATTGCTCTGCATTTTACTATTGCTGAGTGCTGCTGTGGCATGCTTCCTTGCAGAAGTATGATTTGCAGGCAGCAATAAACATTGATCTTACTACTCGTACTACAGTAAGTGCATACATGTTCCCTTCCAGGTTAATAACTAGTTGATAAATTCATTTCAACCGTGCAGCTAACCATCAGAAGTATGAACAATTTGCGAAATTGCATTATTGATACCACTTCCAAGGAAGGACAATGCCCCTACCCACTATGATGACACATTCAGACAAGAGACTCATGGCATTTGGCCAACACATTATATCTGTTCACTGCTTAAAATCAATGGAGGCAGAATTCTATATGATCAGATCCAGCTAAAATAATGACGAGAGTAAACATACTGCACCAATTTTCTGTATCTAGTGCAAGTAGCACACCACATTCCTTTGAAAACCAAACAATAACATTGTACTGCTACGAATCTGCATCAGTGCATTCTAAGCATAATTCTTCATCGACTCGTTCCCCTTCTGTATGGCCCCGCCGCGGCCGCCCAGAGCACGGTCATGGCGACGCCAACGAAGAGGTGCGGGCATGGAAAAGTTGGGGGCACCACGGCGGGTTTGACCGTCGACGAGGCCAAGTCCGCCATGCGCCTCCGGCCCACATCTGTGCCGCTCGCCGCCGGATTCCACGGTGACAGCGGCGGCGGCGGGTTTGAGCGGCGACCAGGACGAGCCCGCCGTTCCGCCTCCGGCCGTCGTCCGCTGATGAGCACCCAGACGCCTCAGAACGTGCCGGAGAAGGCGCCTCAGGCCGTGCCATGGGCGCCTCCCGGTGGTCGGGCGTGCCACGGCCGGTGCCGGAGAAGGCACTGGTATCCGTGTTCCTCACCGGCCGGAGATGGTCTTGGATAAAGTTTTGTGGCCAGTTTTTTTTCAGGGGCCGCACTGGACTCGATTAGTTGATTTTTTTTTTTGTTGGGCCACCATTTCTTACCTTATTAGGCCAGGGCCCATTTACGGGGAGACACGGATTGAGCACCGGTATGACTTATACTCCATCCCTCCTTTGGAGTTTGTCCAAATACAGATGTATCTATACTTATTTAGTGTCTAGATACATTCATATTTACACATACCCAAATCAATTAAATTGGAACGGTGAGAGTACTAGTCATCATTTTAGCACCCGTATAAAACGTTTTGGATGGACGAAAATGAAGGGCTGTAGTTCATTTGGGGTACTGTAAAAGGGCTCACAAATTATGTGGCAGAAAAATTCAGGCCGATCCTCTCCTTTCTTCTCTCTCTATGCCTCTCATCGATAAATTATGTGACAAAAAAGTTCACATGGCACCCAGTTTCTGTTTTACCCCAGCCATCAATTAATAATGTTGGTTGGTTAGTTCAATCAGATCGGTGGGATGAATCGATCGATCGGGTCTTCTTCTACCTAAGTGCACGTACTAGCTTAGCTAGCTGCACTCGTAATTCAAAAAAAAAAAAAAAACTAGCTGCACTCGTCTACGTGTACCATCCATCCATGTCAACAGGTACATAACACAGTCCAAATGAATTCCCGATCAGTAGCTCCGACGCGATCAGTAGCTACCTAGTCCAAATGAATTTCAAAATGTTTATTCTCCTGCTAGCTCTACGTGCTTGGCTGCTTGCCAATGATCAGTAGCGCCGACGCGATCAATTTGCTCGCTGTACGTGCGGTAACATACGTACTAATTAAACACACAGTTTCGCCTTCGTTTGAATTATATCTGTTTGAAAAAATGTCCATTCCTTTATTGATGATTGTACAAATATATATACATTGAAAACATGCAGATTTTTTACAATTTTATCGGGGGCAAAAGAGTCTTTTTAGTGCTCAAAATGCACTAGAGGGCCATTATGAAAGAAATGAACTTAAGGTGTCAAATAGGGAAGAATATTTTTTGTAGGGCCAAATAGGGAAGACAAAATTAAGGAAGGGCCAAATAAGGAATTCTCTCCAAACCGAACCTGACGATCATGAATTATGCGAATGTTACAGTGTTGTCTTAACTGATTTCATGCTACAATGCAATTGTAAAACAGACTAAGAAAAGGTGTGTGATGGTAGCACAGGTTTTGAATCCTCGATGCACCACTTGATTTTTTGGAAGCATCATAATTGATTTCTTGCTCAATATTATTTTGTTTGTTGCAAGTTGCATTGCTTCTTTTTATCATCTATGCGCTCTTGCACTTCTTTGTGTTTATATTATCTAGAAGGGAGTGAGGACTTCATGTTGTGCACACCATATTGAAATGAAAATCGTACTACTTTGTGCACGTACCTTGGGGAGTTCCCTCTTGATTTTTAGAACACTTTTCGGATCCTTTTGATTTCTTCCTTCTTTCATCGAAGCATCTTTCTCTTCGATATTCTTTTGCATTTTTTCCTCGATATAGTTTGATCTCCGTCCTTCTATTTTTCGTTGGATATGTGCATTTGATTTCACTCATATCATGAGACATGCACACATTATGGAGGAGCTCTTATTATATTGGCCTTCTTGATTTTCACCCATTTAGGACATGGATGCCAATGGGGGAGAATTTTTAGAGGGTTTAGGGAACTTGGCTTTGTTCTCTTGCATCCTTGCATTTTGTGTTGCATGGTTGGTTAAATTTATTATATAAACCTTCGTAAAAGGGATTGCCATCAATTACCAAAATGGGGGAGGTTGAAAGTGCATGTTGCTCCCATGGGTGGTTTTGTTAATTAATGACAATCCTTATGGACTAATGTTGAATTGAGATATTCTTGTTGATCTTGTCCATAGGAAAATAAAGGAGTTCATGCGTTTGACTCTAGAAGCGTACTCGGTAAAGTATGGCTTAGAAAATAAGATTGAGGGAACTTTCATGTTTATCTCCAAGCCATCATATATGTCAAGAGAAGAAGATGAAGCACAAGTTCAATATGATCCATCTCGGAAGATATCATTTGATTGAAGCTTGCAATGGATCCGTGAAGACGGAGCTAAACGAGACTCTCCCATAATGAGGTATGGGGAAGAATTTGGAGATGTCTTCATGAAGCATGTGCGAGCAAGCATGATCAAGAAAAGTGTTCCAACTTGAGAGAGTCAAGATCGTAATCATCTAACTCAAGTGGATTACGCAAGTCAAAGGTATGATTTTGATAGGGTTTCTATTTTAACGGTCTCTTGTTGTTAGTTGTGAGAACCGGGTTATAGGATAGATACTGTACTATCAAGAGGGGCTCTCAAGTGAGTAACTTGATCGCATATTTGTGGAGAGCTCAAACGTTTGCATACTTGGCATATCATATTTCTTGGTTCTTATTTGGCTTTTATCCATGTGAGAATTTAGAGCTTGTGCTCATCCCCATACCAAGCTCTACTTCATCAAAAACGAATTTCATATGAATATCTTGTTGCGTTTTTTATGTTGGAGGATTTACCGGTTGTTCCTTTTTAGACAGATTTACATTTCTACATTTTATTTTATCCTCCCTTGTTGGACTAGGATGTTTCTCTGCATTATCTTGTAAAGCTCTTCGTGACGATTCCAACGAGCCCAAGATCATCAAAAACGGAGTCCAAATGAAAAAATTGTTGTAGTTTTCGTTTTGCTGTTTCTGTCAGTTTTCAGAAAACCGGATAATCCGACTACATTTAGGAATATCCGATCGAAATATCCGGCTCAATACAGTACGTGTTTTTTTGATGCACGACCTGGGCCGGAAATTCTGATCCAAATATGACCCGGAATATCCGGTTCCAATTTTCCTGCAACGTCTCTTTGTTTTGGGGACATATATAAGGCCCCCCTTTTTCGATCGAGCTTCTGTTCCTCCTCTCTCTCCTCTATTGTTGACCTTCTCTCAAGTTCCTCCCATGATTCTTGCATATCTTTGAGTGAAAAGTGAGAGGAGATCTAGATCTGCAATTCTACCAATCCATCTCTCATCTAAGTGAGGGGAAATTAGTGGGTCTAGATCTTGTAATTCATTTGTTGAGTTCTTCTTTGTTCTTCCTCTCTTCTCCCCCCACAACCGTTAGTTGCTTTTGGTGGGATTTGGGAGTGTAGGATTTAAGCACTTGTTGTGTTTTTGCCTTTGCTTTTGTGCATCGGTTTGCTCTCTCCATGAGAAATTCGTGGAAGTGAAACTTTGTGAGCTTGTTACTCTTGGGTCGTTGGACCCTAGACGGTGTTCTACGTTGTAAGGGACTCGATTTCCGACCAAAAGGAAATCAATAGTGGAAGGTGCTTTTGTGCGAGGTTCATCGGAGGAGGATAAGGTGAGGCCGTTTGTGGCCTCTTTGAGTTTAATAGTCTCTACGGCTTTAGGAGGCGTTGATACGTTTTTCCTGTTTCCCATTTTGCTCTTGCCCTTTGGGAGATATATTACGGCACTGCCAGGTGAACGGTTCGTGTTAGACCGCTGGAAATCCCCTCTCCTTGGTTGATTGATTTTTCTCCTCCTGTGCCCGCTGCCGACTGCAGCTTTCTCCGATCCGGGGAGAGCGCATCGTGGATATTGGCGCCCGGAAGGAAGTGGTCGAGGTGCTTCTAGACCCCGCACGGCGGAGCATCGATCCGGCGCAGGGGCGTGTGGACCACATACGGTGAGAGGTGGAGGATGGAGACGGTAGGGGGCGGCCGGGATGTCCTGGGGCTCGAGATCTTCTCCGGCCCGCCGGGATTCATGGCGGAGGATTTTGCTGGTGGGGTGGTCGCTCAGCCTGGGCTCGAGATCTTCTCCGACCGGCGGGGCTTCATGGCGGAGGATTTTGCTCAGCTTGGAGGCAAGAAAAACAGCAAGGCGCGGTGCTGATGGCGGAACGTGAGGAGGTGTCTCCCTGGTCGACGGCGAGCTCCCCCGCCGGCCGTCCCCTACCCTTCCGCCGTTGTCCCGCGTGCGTATGACCTCAGGCCGGTCGATTTGACGGCCGCTGCTGCTCTCCCTCTCCTTCTTAACCCTGGTCGCTCCACCCCTAGCTCGCCCCCCTCCTTCTTTCTTCCCAGCCGCCGCCATCCCTCTCCCTGGCACCTTCTTCCACCTCCCTCCCGAGAGCCTCCATGGCTGGAGCTTGGAATTCGGCCATGGCCGTTCCTGCGCCAAGATAGACGAACCGCTGCGACTCCCTCTTCCTCCTCGACATCAACCACGAACGTCCTCATCTTCAGTTCGGTAGCCGGCAATCTTTCCCGCCGCCGTCGACGACCTAGAGCACGAACGACTACATCAGGATGAGATGTGCTTCCTATTCCCGCAGGAATCAGGTCCGGAATCGTCGACTCCTTTTCTGTCCGAGCCGCGCACCATGAACGCCATTGTTGCAGGCTGAAGCTCTTGGCTCGGGCCTTTGTTTCCCCTGCGTGCACGCGGCGCCCACCGCCCCTTTGCACTCACACTAGCACCCCGTCGCTGTCCTGCACCTCAGTCTCCAGTTCGAGCACGGGACTCAACAGCAGCTCGCTGCCAATCTCCTCCGACGCGCTGCAACCGGAGCCAAAAATCTGAAACTTTCTGTTGCTGTTCTTCAGACGTACACTTCATGTGTTGTTAGTTCTGTTTCCAATCACAAGCCCAGTCGTAGCCCAGTGGCTGCGTTGTTCTGCCCAAGCAGATCCAAGTTCGATTCTCACAGGAGGCACAAATCCTGTGTCTTTTATCTGTCGGCAATTCTTTTTGCAAATTATGTCTATATTCATATCCTTTGTTCTATAACTCAAAATAAAATATGTCATATATGATTTTTCGATCAGAGAAATGTGATAATTATTAAATTGTCATCCATGATCATGTTTGCATCATTTAGCTTGTTACTTAGTTGTCTATTGCATGTTCACCTACATAATTAATATGGAATGTGTGGGATATCAATATAAACATTGTCTCTATTCCATTTAATTTTGTGTAGCTCACTCATGCCTTGTCTCATACTAATCAACATTTAATTTGGTGGTTAGATAAATAACTTGAACCTTAATAATTAATTGTCGGATCCCCCGCTTAATTTGGTTTAAGTTGCATATTGTCTTGCATCTCGCCATGTCATGCATCATCTCATGATATATATTGTCTTAAACACATCATTGTTTTATCTCTCTTGTGTCAGCATAGTTATTCAGTGATTGTGAATGAGAGTAAAGTCTGTCCGGAAATAGGTAACGTGTGTCGTGATTTTTTTTATTGTAGTCTGAGATGCAACATATAATCAACAGCTCCGTACAGAATAAAACCATATTTAAAATAACGCTTTTGCTAGCGCTCGGTTACCCGAGAAATGTTGCCGCTCGGTCGATTCCCTTGCCCTGCCAATCGAGATTGGGAGAGAGAGGAGGCGAAGCTCCTCGATGGCGACGACGCGAACAACGAGGGATGGAGCGAGTCGGAAGCACCGATGACGCTGCCGCGACGGAGGTGGTGGAGGCGAGTACTTGGGGTTTGGGGATGTCGTGGTCGGCCGGCGGTGGGGTACTTAGAGGGATGTCGAGGTGGCAGTGGACCGGCGGAGCGGGAGCTTGGGGCAAGGCGGGCGGCGTGGCAAATTGGAGCGCAAGTTCACTAAATTTAACCACAATTATTTAAAGCAACATATCTTTATAAGTTTTACCGAAGTACACGTAAATATTGTTTCTTGACAACCAAAAATACGGTTAATCAATTTTTATATAATATTTCTTTATTAGCCCGTATTTCAACTAGTAAAGATATAGATTTCTATGCTAGTAGTTTTTTTTAGAGAAAAAGAATTTATATTTACTCAAAAGGCCTAAACGACCAAAGGCTAAAAAAGCACACGGGCCGGGCCCTTTTTATCTCGTGTGCCCTGCCCTTTATATAAGTGAGCCGTGCCGTGGCGGATAACTCGTTTGCTTTCCCCACACCAGAATTCCCCACTGAAACCCTAGATCGATCGATGGGGCCGGCGGCGGCGGCGGCTGAGGCCGGGTCGATGGAGCGGACGTGCACTATCCGTGATTGCGAGTGCTGCTGGCTCAGAAATCCCGAGATCCCCCACATCTCCCCCTGGAAGGACCACGTCTCCATCTCCGACGGCGCCAACAAGCGCCCCGCCTGGTCGCTGCTCGTCGGCGTAACAGACGGCGCCTCCTCCTCCATACGGGTGAGCCGCCTCCGCGTGGCGCGATCCGGGCGTATCCTAGGCCGGAGCGACGACAAGCTCGAGGTCTTCCACGACATCGTCCTCGCCAAGCCGCCGGGGATCTGCTTCCATGCTGGCGCCGCCCTGTCTCCAGACGGCCGCTCGCTCTGCATCCTGCGCAAGGACGACAAAGACGACGAGCAACCCCAGGCCCTGCAGCTTCAACTGGACAAAGACGACCCCAAGGACAAGGAGTTGCCCCTCCCGGAGATCCAAGGGAGTACCAGACCTTGCGTACCCATCTCCGCCGCCGGCCACATCTGGTCTCTGTCCGCCGCCGAGCGAATCAAAGAGTTCATCGTCGTGGCGCGACGCCTCGTCGACGGCGGGAGGCGGTGGGAGCAGGTCGGCGACCCCTTCACCAGCCCATTCATACGCCGCAGCTTCCCGCCGCCGTGGCGCGGCGGGTTCCTCCAGGGTTACGCCGTGCTCCCCGGCGACAAGCACATCCTCGTCTCCTTCCAACGATACGGCCTCTTCCTCACCTTGGCCACCGACACCGGCTGCTGGACCCCGGTGCGCACCGACGCGACAAGGTCGGAAGAATACCTCCCTCTCAAAGGGCGTGCCATATACATGAAGCAACACGACGCCGTCTACATGCTCTGGCAAAACAACATCTACGCCTACAAGCTCACCCGCCACCGCCAGGATGATCATGATCAGCAGCTGCAGCTCAGCCTCGACCCGCCCATCCATGTCGGCATTGTATGCCCTTTCAGCCTCAACAAAGGATACGGCTTCCTCACCCGCCTCGCCGACGGCCTCTTGTGCTCCGTCTGGATCAGTCTGGCGACGTACAGCCGATGCCCTTGCAACCACCTTCACGCCATCGTCACCACCTTCCGCCTCCGTCACCTGGAAGATCAGGGAGGAATCCACGTGCTGCACTCCACTTACCGCCGGGTAGACATGGTGCCCAATCCACATCACCAGAGATTCTGCTTTCTACAGTAAGCATATATGATACTAGTCTACCTACCTAGTTTTTACTATTAATTTGATGCATTCACTCATTTTAGTCACCTCGATTGCTAGTTAATTATTTTGATCATTCTACAGTAAGCATACTAGCTGCTACCTAGTTTTATGAATTCGATCATGCATCTACTCGATTTGCTGGTTGCAGATTTTTTTAATTCCATCTACAGTAAGCATACTAGCTACTAGTTTTTTTAATCATGCATGCATTTATGTTGGTCACCTCGATTGCTAGTTACATATTTTTTTTTGTTCTCTCTCAACTAATCAATCTGCTGTAAGCATACTAGCTAGTCCCTCCGGCCAAAAAAAAGTGTCAGTGGGTTGACAGAAATTAAGAATTGTTTTTTATTCTCTCAACTAATCAGTCTACAGTAAGCATAGCTACTTCCTCCGGTCTGGAATTATTGCTGCAACACGTACACGAATTTGTACAATGGCAGTACGTTCACCACGACACTTATTCCGGATCGGAGCTAGTAGCTTTTATCATGCATGCATTTTGGTGGTCACTTCCATTTTTTACCGCCTCTCAACTAATTGATCAATGGATTAGGGAGTATGCGGACAACGGCTATTCAGCCCTGCTGCACAATGAAGAGCAAAAGCATGTCAAAAAGCAATCCAAGATGCTTCCTTGTTGCAGGTCTTGCTTGATCTGAGTTTACTTGCTTCATGTTTAACCTATCTTACATCTAAGTAAGTTTTTCTTTCTTTTCATGCAGTTTCAGTATTTTAAGCCTCTCATTTACACCCAAGTGCTTTAAATGCGGGGGCGACGGTCACATTGGCCCGGAGTGCACTGAAGAGCGAGAGAGGACAATTTTTCCCTTCGGTCTCAGCCTTCCGAGTCTCAGCCTTCCGGTTGACCCTCCTTCAAGGCAACACACGGTTCCTTCTTTAAGTCCTGTTGTGACTGCGAATCCTGCTACAACAACTATGAAGAAAGACTTGTTTATCATTTTCCAAGCTGGCTCAAAAGCAGTCATCTTACACACGGGCGCCATGGATGATCACAACAAGTCTCTTCAGAAATTTCGTGTGCCGGATGGTGGTGATCTGCACTTTTTTGAGAGTGGCTCAAAAATATATGCTGTCTCGGGCCACGGCATGCTTGAGATTAGTCTGAGGAAGAGCTGGGTAACTATCGAGCGATCTGTAGTGCAGGCTATTGCTGATCCATTCATTATGGTTACCAGAGTTGGTGGAGAGACCATTGGTCTTACTGATACTATGCGAGTTTATTATCAGACGAAGTATACTCATCCAACCGCCTCATGGTTGCCTTACAAGACAAACGGGGCTGATGTCTGTAAGGAGGTTTCGATGTCTGGATATGTAGTGGTGAATGATGACTCGTTTATAGTTTGTGATGCTGAGACACGTTTGTGCTTTCTGTTTGACATGGGTGCCAAACAATGGCGTGTTGCCAGGAACTGGGCTGCATTCAGAGAAGACGTGCCAAAGACAAACGACATTTTAAATCGTAGATGTGTATTTGTGGATGGCTTTATCTACACATGCAGAAATGGAGGGCTTGCTGCTCATGAACTAATTGCTGAACATGGTTCTGAGTACATCCGCAAGCCGATCTTTTTGCCTTTCTCATGGGACACAAATTGTTTGGTTAAGGACATGTGCTTGGATTATGCCGGCAAAGATAAGGACTCTGCTGCTATCTTCTTTTACGTGGTGCAAGGTGAATAGCTCTCTTTCACTATATATATAGATTATCCATGCATGGTTGTGTTCAGTTGTCACCTCTAATGCCTCTAATGTTGCTGTAACATATGCTAGGTGGATATTCTCCGCCCAAGCATGCTGTGCAGATCACCACTGTAAAGGTTAAGACTAAAAGAGGAGACAACGAGAAAATGATTCCGGCGGGAGTCGACTGTGTGGTTAGTGTCGGGCGTTCTTCACGCCACAAAAAAGCCTTCCGTGAAAAGGGCATCGATAACATATGCTGCTTTGCTGCCTGATGGATGCATGCCCTATTGTTTGTCCCCTCTAACTAAGTATGTAATATTTGTAACCCTAAGCTCCATGACACTAGACACCTCTTTTGGAAGCGGATGGGTGGATCTGGACTTTAGCTGGCACTTACTTGCTTGGTGCAACTATCAGTTGTATTTTGGTGGTGGTAAATCTTGTATTTTCTCTAGAGGAGGGCCTGTGTAATGACCGGTGACCTTGGCTAAGTTAACCCAAACATTTGCTACCTGTAGGCCTGTCTGTAGTATTTATGCCTCTTTTCTCTACATGGCATAGTCCGTATTGATTGTGTGCTAATATAATAGCTGGTTCACATATTTGTCCGTGACATTAAGTACCATGTGAAGAATGTGCTACCAGGAGTTGATCACATTCACAAATGTCTTTGGTGTGAATATCTACTTCCTTTATTTTAATGTTGGAACAAACAAACTAATGACTTAGTGTTGGTGCAAGTATAATCAGGTTGTTTCATTTGTAATAGTAACAAGTGGCAGCTCACTTAGTGTTGGTTTTGGTGTGAGGATCTGGGCTTAAGCTGGCACTCACTTGTCATGGCATTTTATTTTTAAAAATTATAATAGTATTTAAAGTTTTAAAAAAATATAAAAATAAAGCTGGATGTAGCCTACAGTGTATCCTTACAACTGTGCAAAATTTCAATCCAAAATTTTGGGCTATGAAGAAGACAAATTATGAAAATAGTTGGAGGTGCACTCTTCACACAGATCTATAGTTTTGTCTTTGCAGCATTATTTTTGATTGAGCACATTTTTTTCTAGATTTTTTTGAAACTTGGAAAAAAATCAAATGTTCAAAATAAATAGCTATATGTAGCCGGGGCTACAAAACGAGACGCTCTCATGTAGAACAAGCTTCTTCGTTGCCGAACCAAAGCGAGAACACACAAATAATGATATTACATTTTTAAAATTGCTATTACAATTGCTCAGAGTATCCAACACTCGGCAACCCATCTGTCAAGAAACACACTGTATTTGCAAACTCGTTTTTTTTTATACCATATGGCACGCATGTGAACGGTAAGACCATTCTTCTCGCCCGCATGGGGATCAATTATCGGTATTTCGGTCAGACGAGAAATGGATGAATTTACATACAGACTTGCTCAAATTCGACAGACTCAGTGGTCACTCATGTGCTGTTTGAATTGTATTCACAGAAAGGGTAGATAAACTCTGGGTTGGGCTGGGTTGGGTGGGTTGGGCCGTCTATTCCAGTCCCAAACAAATCCAGTTCCTGTGAATTTACTCCAGCTACCCGTTTCCTTTAGTGGAAAGCGTATTGACTCCAGAACAAAATGGAATGGAGGCGTCCGATTAAAAGAGCGACCTTTGGTTCGTTCCGAAACACGGCGGCGGCGGCGAATCGAACCCCCAAAAAAAGGAGCTTCCTTGGACGCCATGGCAAGGCGGTGGGGCGAACCACCACGCAGTGCCGGCCCCGGCAATGATCAAGACGGGTGGCCGCCGCTCCCACGTGCCACGCCGCTCTGGCGAACCCACCCCCTGGTGTCGGCCGCGGCAATGGTCAAGACGGGGGAAGGGTGAACCCCAACGCCGCTCCGGTGATCCAACCCCCTGGAATCGGCCGCGGCAATGGTCAATACGGGGGAAGGGTGAACCCAACGCCGCTCTGGCGATCCCAGCCCCTGGTGTCGGCCGCGGCAATGTTCAATACGGGGGAAGGGGAGACCGCAACGCCGCTCCGCCGATCCTAGCCCCTGCGAGGAACCGCAACGCCGCTCCGCCAATATCGGGGTTTGGCGCAATCCCACGCCCTGGTGCCGGCCGCGGCAATGGTCAAGACGGGGGAGTGGGGAACCCCAACGGCAACGCCGCTCCAGCGGGGCACGGCAATGTTCAAGGCGGCGGTGGCCGTGGCAACTATCAACGAGACCCCGGCGGTGGGGGTCGACCACTCCACACACACATGTATCTAGACATGTTTTAGTGCAAGGTTCATGTGAATCTTGCACTAAAACATGTCTACATACATGTGTTGTATGTGGAATATCTAGAAAGTCTTATATTTTGATACGGACGGAGTAGTTTCTAGTTGTGCCTCGCGCAAAAGACAAAGACTAAATATCCGAGTTTCATTTCTTACCAATACCCACAAGTATAAAAGGAAAAGATGATTAACAAAACAATTACTACATGTTAAATGCAAATCACATACTTGTGATAGAATCACAGAACACTACAAAGATCATATCAGTTACATGCATATCGCATATTTTAATTCAACTACTGAATTAACTTACAACACCAAACAATATTATATGAATTGGATGCATAATTAACAAAAACAAACGATTTTAAAGTCACAAGCTGAGCAATGCACGACATGTATGTATATCGATCTGCGAACTTTGGTCTGGTCGAAGCAATGTCGCTAGGCGGTGGCCGTGTAATGGGAGCGGAATGAGGCTAGTGCCTTGCCGGCGCCGCCTCTGTTGATATACTGGTGGTACACCATGGCTATGGCGGCGCCGACGAATGGCCCCACCCAGAAGATCCACTGGTCGTCCCACGCCTTCTTGCCGTTGTACACGACGGCGGGCCCGAGGCTCCTGGCCGGGTTGATGCCGGTGCCGGTGATGGGGATGGTGGCGAGGTGCACCATGAGCACGGCGAACCCAATGGGCAGCGGCGCCAGCACTGGCACAGTGGCACGTGGGAGTCCCTGGCCTTACGCTTCGGGTCGGTGGCCGAGAACACGGTGTACACCAGCACGAAGGTGCCGATGATCTCCGCCGCCAGCCCGGCACCCCTGGAGAACCCCGGCGCGAGCTCGTTGGCGCCGCCGCCGTAGCGCACGTACTGCGCGCCGTGCACTGACTTGACGAGGCCGGCGCCGCACATGGCGCCGAGGCACTGCGCCACCATGCAGAGCAGCGCTCGGGGGAGCGAGACCTTGCGCGCGAGGAGGAGGCCAAAGGTGACCGCCGGGTTGATGTGGCCGCCGGAGATGCCGGCGGTGCAGTAGACGAGGACGAAGATCATGCCGCCGAAGGACCAGGCGATGCCGAGGATCCCCGCGCCGCCGCAGACGGATCCGTCGGACTGGCGCTTGTGGCCGATGACGGTGGAGACGGTGACATAGACGAAGAGGAGCGTGGCAGTGAACTCCGCGATGACAGCGCGGTAGAGGGACCACTTGCCCAGCTCGCCGGCGTCAAGCAGCGGCGCCGGAGGAGGGTCACGGTAGTCCTTGTTGGTGGTGCCGTTGCCGTTGCCATTGGCATGATCCGGCAGCTTGCTGCTGGGCGCCATGTGAATTGATGAGGTGTTTTCTTGCTCGATGTTGATAACCTAGCCTGGGTAGCAGCATGTATATATAGACAGCCAGGTCTGCTATGCCATGCATGTTAGGAATAATCTTTATTGGAGGTTGAGTCTAATTAAGTTTCTTGATTAGGTAAGTTTTTTTGTGGACAATTTGTCATAGATTTGCATGGAAAGTATTTACATGCATGTTAGCCATGTCCCATAGTTTTTTCCTGTGTCTGTTTGTGATAGTTTGAGTGATCGATCCGTGGACGAATCTCAACATTCATATCCTAGCTAGTAGGGTGTTATTTCTGTCGGTCCAAGTACAAGCTCATCCTACACTGAACTCATCCTACACCATCTCCATAGAAGTAAAGTAACCATCCAACCAAGAAGTATGTTACTCGATCTTATGGACAAAGGCGAATTTTCGATCACGCATTAACTTTATTATCAGGAAGGCTACATTTTAGTTAAGGTGTGTTACTAATTTTGTTTGTGGTTGGCAATACAATTTGCAATGGATTCTGAGAGCTTGTGTAACCGTGAACCACAGACAAAAAATTATTAGACTCGGGTCTAAGAAAATGAAATCTCCTCCACTGTAAAGCACTCCTATGGGTCCCGCCTGTTTCCGTAGAAAAAGGAAATGGAGAGCAAAATATGGAAACGGAAACGACATTTTGCGGAAACAAAACGGAAACGACATATTCAGAAATGGAAATGACAAAGGAAACGATTTGGCAGTTTCCGACGGAAACGGAAACGAAACGGAAAATTCCGAAAATGTAAATACGGAAACTTTCCGCAGGTAGCATACATTTTTATAAGACTGTTTTTTAGCAAACTAAATGTGTTGGTGTCTATGTGAAACTATCTTTTGTCAATTTTTGTGTGTGTCGAAGTGTTAAACTATGTGTGTGTTACTTCACGTTAAACTGTCGTTGGTCGATATTGTGCTCAATTCTTGTCTTGTTAGCTACTTATATTATATATTAAGAGTAGGCACCAACATATTATACCGCTATTGTGTTTTGACAAATATCCGTTTTCGTATCATATCCGTACCGTATCCGTTCCATATTCATTTCCGACGACTTCCGATTCCGTATTCGTTTCCGGTGTTTCCGATTTCGTTTCCGGTTCCGTCGAGATGAAAGGAAACGAAAACGATAATTCATGTTTCCTTCCGTTTCCGTTCCGTTTTCAACCCTATGTGTAACCGTGAACCACAGACAAAAAATTATTAGACTCGGGTCTAAGAAAATGAAATCTCCTCCACCGTAAAGCACTCCTATGGGTCCCGCCTGTCGGAATAGGGAGAGAAAAATATTGGTTGCTCATACACTGACAGCATGCCCTTGTGTTATTTGTTTTCCACCCGGATCTAGATTTTTTTTGCTAGACTCATCTATTCCAGTGTTTAAACCCGAATCTAGCATAGAAAATATGCTCTTACCCCACACCTTTTTACAGCACTGCACATGTTCTAATAATTGAATATTTCTAATAACTACCCAATATTTCCTGATACAAATCTCACAACGTCCAATGGTGAGGATGACCCTCCTATCAGTCTAGTCTTCTAGGAACGGAGAGTCCAAGATCTCTTATAAGCACGTGCTATGTGTGGTGGGATCTCGACACTCAACAGAAGAAGAAGAAGCCGATATTGCGGGCTTGTGGCACAATGTGCCTAGAACAATGGTTTAAGTGGACAAGGATTCATATTATTTTTCCTACATTTGTAGTCCTTTAACCAATATTTTTATTTATATGTTTTTTACTTCAGAGTATAAAACAACTTAAATGCAAGGCAATTCAGCAACCATAAACTGAGCCTTAGTCACTGTTTTTTCGCTAATCATGTTGCTAATTAGACTAGCTAATGTAAACGGTGGTATGTTTTGAATTTATTTTCATATGTACTAATATGATTCTAACTGTATGTAGTAGGTAATGTTGTAACAAGTAACTGTGGAAGTACATCTCATTGGTTTATACAGTTTCGAAAGTTTTGGATGCCCCTAACCTAATGCCACTCCAAAGAGTGTGTTCCTTATAAAAGTCACTTTTCATCCCACAAAAAAGAGATAATGTTCTTTTTTCTTATATATTATGAAGATAATGGGGGGAAAAGTATGAGAAAAAGCGGAAGCCCAAAAGAAACCTTAAAGAGTCGAATTAAGAAGCTCAATCTTGCTCATTAGTTACAGGCTTAAAGCTGATTTTAATTTGGTGGCTTTTATCGGTATGTTGATTCTTGAGGATCCGTTCATGCCATCTCTACGAGCTGTCGAAGTGACGAGCACAGTACCAAGCTTTACACGTATGCATGCATGTTTAGACCGTTAGGCAGACATTTGCGACAACGAACTTTAAACATGCAGAAATGCACGTTGCATGCATTGTGAAAAAACATTATATTACATGGACCCATGCATGCATGTCAAAAAGTAATCATGTCTGCTTTGTCAGTGCTTGCAAAAAAAACATTATTTTACATGGACCCATGTTAGCTTAACTAAATTACTCCTATATATATTGTTATTGCTTCTTCATTAAGGAAAACAGAAGCATGCATGCATAATAAGAGGCGCGTGCAGATGCCATCAAACTCGCCAGTGTAGAAGAAACTAGCAGGACACCCCGCGCGTTGCAGCGGTTATCTCTTAATAAATTTAATAAAACACATGAAACCTGACGCAAGATTTATTTAATCATGACAGTCAAGAGGCTAAAAAAATTAGACATCGAATATATGTGTGATTTATAATTTAAATATTGTTATGGTTTAGAGGTGCATCTGATTAATATAGATAAGACTATGTCAACGGGTTGAAGAAATGGATGTTGTGGATGGCTTGCATAATGAGGGCATGCACATTGCCGCATAATATTTTTGCAAACTTTTTGAGTGAATACATTTAGAAAAGTCCATAATTTCGAATAACAGTTATATAATTTTCATTCTTGCAAAATAATTGACAAAAAGTTTACGGGCGAAACTAAATCCAGTGTTCTATTTGCACATGATTTACTTGTGTAAATACATAAATACATGGTGTGATCTTATCATTCAAACATAAAAAAATGATATGGACAATATGAATGGCTAAAAAAGATAATGTGGATGCTTGCATACAGAGACATGAAATAATTAATGAATATTAGTGGGATGACATGGACAATTGATTGTCTAAAAAAGCAAGTGATGTGGATAACTTGCATGTGGAGATAGAAAAATATTAATTACACTTAGTGGGGTTTTGCTTTATAATAAGTATAGATAGATTAAGTTACTCCCTCTCTTTGGGTTTGTAACGCACCCTCGAGATTTGAGGCTAACTTTGATCATAAAATTAACTAACATGTATGGTTTGTTTGTCAGAAAAATTATACTATTGGAAAATTATTTCAAATAAGAATCCAACGGTACATACTAATTGTGACAAATTTTGACTCAACTCGAGGTATGCATCCATTTTTTTTTCAAAGAAAACAACTGGTTATAAATTTATAATGTTATATAGCCTAAGTGAAAAAGAGTGTTTCTTCGTTGGTAAGTAATCCAGCACGAGCACGTACTAGCTAGGTCTTAATTAATTTGGTTCCGTACGTTTCGAATCAAATGGTATATCTGTATATGTGCGAACACGATTAAGTGCGTACATGAAGCAGCACTGCTTTTGACAAAGTTGAGGGCCAACAGCGATGCTGATATGGCCTTAATTGTTTTTCATTTTCTCCCATACTTCAGAATTCGGATCACTTCTATCTTGCATCTTTCTTCGAAGATTTTTTCTATTACCGAAAATAAAGCATGCATGCATGCATGCATGACCCATCCATGCATCGCACATACATTCATGGTCACGCCACGGTGACTAAGGGCTGGCAATCAGGTCGGGTATGGCCGGGTCGACATCTTTAAGACCCATGCCCATTTGTTAAACAGGCAAGGATCTCTGCCCACGACCCTGCCCATGGATCTAGTACCAGACCCATGCCCAAACCCGACGGGCAACCCTACCCGATGGGTTACCCATCGGGCGGCTATTTTATTTTTATTATTTATTATTTATGCATTCTGCGTTGGCGAAAGAATGTTCTCAGTGAGCTGTCCGTGCTGCTTATATAGGCAGAGCTCCAGTGCCAAACGATTCACGTTGCCAAGTCCATTTAGCATATGATTCATCTGTGATGCACGTTGCCTCTGTCAAATAATAAAAGATGCATGCATCGCTAGCTAGAGTAGAACACGCAAGTTTTTTGATGAAAAAATGACAGCAGGATTTACATATCATTCATAATATAAATATATTTAATAATAAAAATATTAATCGGGTGACCCATGAGTGTCCCATGGGCGTAAACTCGTGCTCATACCCTACCCACGACTACCCATGGGGACTGCCCATCGGGTTACCGAGTAAGGCCGCGGGAGTTGAGCCATAAGTTTAGAACCCACGGGGTCTAAGGGCCCTGTAAAAGTGTGTTGGGCCTTGAGCCATTTATCTGTTGTTTGGTGACCACGTGAAAAAAAGTGACACAGTCGAGAGAAAGCGAACACCGTCCATGAAAGGAATGTCTTCTATTACTTCTTCAATGCAAGTTAGTTTATAAAAGTTGACAAGATTAGCTACAACCAAGACTGTAAGAAAACAACCATTTATGTTTCTGCCCATCAAAAACTGTACAGGATACAAGTGTTAACGGATGCTATAATCCATTTGGGCACATAACACTTGCATCACATGACAAACAAGTCTCTAGGCCACATACCTCCTCTGCAGCTTTGTTCAGCAGCAAAAAATAGCACAGCAAATGTGTGAGTTGCTTCACTCCAATTCGACTCTTGGGATGTGACGAATCTTGTGAGCATCCTCCCCTTGGCACCTCGCAACCAGACTTGGACATCTAACAATGCGGAGTAGCTCTAAAGCAGAGAGACTCTGTATGCTTTCAGGTAAAGATGTCAGTTTGGGGCAATCGTTGATTAAAATTTCTTCTAGGCAAGTCAAGTGTCCTAACCATCCTGGTAATGTTTCCAGGGATTCACACTCTACCAGACTCAACATTTCAAGAGCGCTGAGGTTCTTCATGCTTTCAGGCAAAGATGTCAAGTTGCAACAATTATGGATCTCAAATACTTGTAGAGCACTGAGGTGGCCCAACCATACCGGGAGCGCCTCCAGATCCTTCAGTGATGTCAAATATAAATCAGTGAGAGAGGTGAAGCATCGAATGGCCTCTGGCAAAGTCTTCAAGCCACTGATGGACTCTAACTGAATTTTCTCTAGGGTGGGGAAGTGTTGAAGTGTATCACACTTTTCTTGAGAGAAACTACACGTCCCTAGAAACATTGTGGAAGGACTAATGGAAGACGAGAGGTTTCCAAATCCTCGTTCTGGAAAAACTTTCTCGCTGTTGAACAAGTACCAATTCATACTTCTTGGGGGATATGGTAGGAACTTTAACTTTGGGCAGTCAATTACCCCCAAATGATGTAAATTAGGGATCAAAAACTTTTCGTCTTCCTTGTTTGACTCTGTTGTCCACCATTCCACCAAATTCTCCATCACGCTCAGTACCAGAACTCTTAGTTTCAGACAAGGTTTGCCCTCTCCATAAAATTCCTTACCAATAATCCTAATTTTGGGAATATTCTTCAAAGACAACGCTCTTAAATTTGGCAGTTCCCCTAATGGAGGAAGACAATCACATCCTTCCAAACT
>CM049439.1:74106978-74270124 GCA_026929855.1 Poa annua | reverse complement strand
GCCCGAAATCACGAGTTTTCACGATGCCGCTGGAGTCATGTACCAGGGGTCACGGGGCATCGAAATCCTCCTGGGACCCAAAAAACGTGGACGAAAACGGCCAGAAATGCCCGAAATCACGAGTTTTCACGATGCCGCTGGAGTCGTGTACCCGGGGTCACGGGACATCGAAATCCTCCCGGGACCCAAAAAACGTGGACTATAGCCCACGAAAACGGCCAGAAATGCCCGAAATCACGAGTTTTCAAGATGCCACTTGAGTCGTGTACCGGGGGTCACGGGGCATCGAAATCCTCCCGGGACCCAAAAAACGTGGACTATAGCCCACGAAAAAGGCCAGAAATGCGCGAAATCACGAGTTTTCACGATGCCGCTGTAGTCGTGTACCGGGGGTCACGGGGCATCGAAATCCTCCCGGGACCCAAAAAACGTGGACTATAGCCCACGAAAACGGCCAGAAATGCCCGAAATCACGAGTTTTCACGATGCCGCTGGAGTCATGTACCAGGGGTCACGGGGCATCGAAATCCTCCTGGGACCCAAAAAACGTGGACGAAAACGGCCAGAAATGCCCGAAATCACGAGTTTTCACGATGCCGCTGGAGTCGTGTACCCGGGGTCACGGGACATCGAAATCCTCCCGGGACCCAAAAAACGTGGACTATAGCCCACGAAAACGGCCAGAAATGCCCGAAATCACGAGTTTTCAAGATGCCACTGGAGTCGTGTACCGGGGGTCACGGGGCATCGAAATCCTCCCGGGACCCAAAAAAACGTGGACTATAGCCCACGAAAACGGCCAGAAATGCTCGAAATCACGAGTTTTCACGATGCCGCTGTAGTCGTGTACCGGGGGTCACGGGGCATCGAAATCCTCCCGGGACCCAAAAAACGTGGACTATAGCCCACGAAAACGGCCAGAAATGCCCGAAATCACAAGTTTTCACGATGCCGCTGGAGTCATGTACCAGGGGTCACGGGGCATCGAATCCTCCTGGGACCCAAAAAACTGTGGACGAAAACGGCCAGAAATGCCCGAAATCACGAGTTTTCACGATGCCGCTGGAGTCGTGTACCGGGGGTCACGGGGCATCGAAATCCTCCCGGGACCCAAAAAACGTGGACTATCCCACGAAAACGGCCAGAAATGCCCGAAATCACGAGTTTTCAAGATGCCGCTGGAGTCGTGTACCAGGGGTCACGGGGCATCGAAATCCTCCCGGGACCCAAAAACTGTGGACTATAGCCCACGAAAACGGCCAGAAATACCCGAAATCACGAGTTTTCACGATGCCGATGGAATCGTGTACCGGGGGTCACGGGGCGTCGAAATCCTCCCGGGACCCCAAAAACGTGAACTATAGCCCACGAAAACGGCCAGAAATGCCCGAAATCACGAGTTTTCACGATGCCGCTGGAGTCATGTACCGGGGGTCACGGGGGCATCGAAATCCTCCCGGGACCCAAAAAACGTGGACTATAGCCCCACGAAAACGGCCAGAAATGCCCGAAATCACGAGTTTTCACGATGCCGCTTTAGTCATGTACCAGGGGTCACGGGGCTTCGAAATCCTCCCGGGGCACAAAAAAACGTGGACTATAGCCCACGAAAAAGGTCAGAAATGCGCGAAATCACGAGTTTTCTCGATGCCGCTGGAGTCATGTACCGGGGGTCACGGGGCATCGAAATCCTCCCGGGACCCAAAAAACGTGGACTATAGCCCACGAAAAAGGCCAGAAATGCGCGAAATCACGAGTTTTCACGATGCCGCTGTAGTCGTGTACCGGGGGTCACGGGGCATCGAAATCCTCCCGGGACCCAAAAAACGTGGACTATAGCCCACGAAAACGGCCAGAAATGCCCGAAATCACGAGTTTTCACGATGCCGCTGGAGTCATGTACCAGGGGTCACGGGGCATCGAAATCCTCCTGGGACCCAAAAAACGTGGACGAAAACGGCCAGAAATGCCCGAAATCACGAGTTTTCACGATGCCGCTGGAGTCGTGTACCCGGGGTCACGGGACATCGAAATCCTCCCGGGACCCAAAAAACGTGGACTATAGCCCACGAAAACGGCCAGAAATGCCCGAAATCACGAGTTTTCAAGATGCCACTGGAGTCGTGTACCGGGGGTCACGGGGCATCGAAATCCTCCCGGGACCCAAAAAAACGTGGACTATAGCCCACGAAAACGGCCAGAAATGCTCGAAATCACGAGTTTTTCACGATGCCGCTGTAGTCGTGTACCGGGGGTCACGGGGCATCGAAATCCTCCCGGGACCCAAAAAACGTGGACTATAGCCCACGAAAACGGCCAGAAATGCCCGAAATCACAAGTTTTCACGATGCCGCTGGAGTCATGTACCAGGGGTCACGGGGCATCGAAATCCTCCTGGGACCCAAAAAACGTGGACGAAAACGGCCAGAAATGCCCGAAATCACGAGTTTTCACGATGCTGCTGGAGTCGTGTACCGGGGGTCACGGGGCATCGAAATCCTCCCGGGACCCAAAAAACGTGGACTATCCCACGAAAACGGCCAGAAATGCCCGAAATCACGAGTTTTCAAGATGCCGCTGGAGTCGTGTACCAGGGGTCACGGGGCATCGAAATCCTCCCGGGACCCAAAAACTGTGGACTATAGCCCACGAAAACGGCCAGAAATACCCGAAATCACGAGTTTTCACGATGCCGATGGAATCGTGTACCGGGGGTCACGGGGCGTCGAAATCCTCCCGGGACCCCAAAAAACGTGAACTATAGCCCACGAAAACGGCCAGAAATGCCCGAAATCACGAGTTTTCACGATGCCGCTGGAGTCATGTACCGGGGGTCACGGGGCATCGAAATCCTCCCGGGACCCAAAAAAACGTGGACTATAGCCCACGAAAACGGCCAGAAATGCCCGAAATCACGAGTTTTCACGATGCCGCTTTAGTCATGTACCAGGGGTCACGGGGCTTCGAAATCCTCCCGGGGCACAAAAAACGTGGACTATAGCCCACGAAAAAGGTCAGAAATGCGCGAAATCACGAGTTTTCTCGATGCCGCTGGAGTCATGTACCGGGGGTCACGGGGCATCGAAATCCTCCCGGGACCCAAAAAACGTGGACTATAGCCCACGAAAACGGCCAGAAATGCCCGAAATCACGAGTTTTCACGATGCCGCTGGAGTCATGTACCGGGGGTCACGGGGCATCGAAATCCTCCCAGGACCCAAAAAACATGGACTATAGCCCACGAAAACGGCCAGAAATGCCCGAAATCACGAGTTTTCATGATGCCGCTGGAGTCATGTACCGGGGGTCACGGGGCATCGAAATCCTCCCGGGACCCAAAAAACGTGGACTATAGCCCACGAAAACGGCCAGAAATGCCCGAAATCACGAGTTTTCACGATGCCGCTGGAGTCATGTACCGGGGGTCACGGGGCATCGAAATCCTCCCGGGACCCAAAAAAACGTGGACTATAGCCCACGAAAACGGCCAGAAATGCCCGAATCACTAGTTTTCAAGATGCGGCTGGAGCCATGTACCGGGGGTCACGGGGCATCGAAATCCTCCCGGGACCCAAAAAACGTGGACTATAGCCCACGAAAACGGCCAGAAATGCGCGAAATCACGAGTTTTCACGATGCCGCTGGAGTCATGTACCAGGGGTCACGGGGCTTCGAAATCTCCCGGGACCCAAAAAACGTGGACTATAGCCCACGAAAACGGCCAGAAATGCCCGAAATCACGAGTTTCACGATGCCGCTGGAGTCATGTACCATAGCCCACGAAAACGGCCAGAAATCCCCGAAATCACGAGTTTTTAACGATTTCTTGAAACTCGTGTGACCGGGTCCCGGACCGTTTAAATCCAACTCGAACCCCAAAACTATGTGCTATAGCCCATGAAAACGGCCAGAAATGCTCGAAATCACGAGTTTTTTACGATTTCATGAAACTCGTGTGACGGGGTCCCGGACCGTTTAAATCCACCCTGGACCCCAAAACTGTGAGCTATAGCCCACGAAAAGGACCAGAAATGCCCGAAATCATGAATTTTTTTACAATTTCATGAAAGTCGTGTGACGTGCTCCCGGACTGTTTAAATCCACCCCGGGCCCCAAAACTGTGTGCTATAGCCCACGAAAACGGCCAGAAATGTTCGAAATCACGAGTTTTTTACGATTTCGTGAAACTCGTGTGACGGCGTCCAGGACCGTATAAATCCACCTCGGACCCCAAATCTGTGTGCTATAGCCCGTGAAAACGGCCAGAAATGCCCAAAATCACGATTTTCTTACGATTTGATGAAACTCGTGTGATGGGGTCCAGGACAGTTGAAATCCACCTCGGACCCCAAAACTGTGTGCTATAGCCCACGAATACGGCCAGAAATCACTAGTTTTTTACGATTTCGTGAAACTCGTGTGACGGAGTCCCGGACCGTTTAAATCCATCCCGGACCCCAAAACTGTGTGCTATAGCCCACGAAAAGGGCCAGAAATGCCCGAAATCATGAGTTTTTTACGATTTCGTGAAACTCGTGTGACGGGGTCCCGGACCGTTTAAATCCACCCTGGACCCCAAATCTGTGTGCTATAGCCACGAAAAGGGCCAGAAATGCCCGAAATCATGAATTTTTTTACAATTTCATGAAAGTCGTGTGACGGGGTCACATACCGTTTAAATCCACCCCGAACACAAAAAGCGTGCGCTATAGCCCACAAAAACGGTCAGAAATGCCCGAAATCACGTGTTTTTTTACGATTTCTTGAAACTCGTGTGACGGGTCCCGGACCGTTTAAATCCAACTCGGACCCCAAAACTGTGTGCTATAGCCCATGAAACCGGCCAGAAATGCCCGAAATCACGAGTTTTTTACGATTTCGTGAAACTCGTGTGACGGGGTCGCAGACCGTTTAAATCCACCTTGGACCCCAAAACTGTGTGCTATAGCCCACGAAAACGGCCAGAAATGCCCGAAATCACAAGTTTTTTACGATTCATGAAACTCGTGTGACGGGGTCCAAGACAGTTGAAATCCACCTCGGACCCCAAAACTGTGTGCTATAGCCCACGAAAACGGCCAGAAATGCCCGAAATCACGAGTTTTTTGACGATTTCTTGAAACTCGTGTGGCCGGGTCCCGGACCATTTAAATCCATCTCGGACCCCAAAACTGTGTGCTATAGCCCATGAAAACGGCCAGAAATGCCCGAAACCACGAGTTTTTTACGATCTGATGAAACTCGTGTGACGGGGTCCCGGACCGTTTAAATCCACCCCGGACCCCAAAACTGTGTGCTATCGCCCACAAAAACGGCCACAAATGTTCGAAATCACGAGTTTTTTACGATTTCGTGAAACTCGTGTGACGGGGTCCAGGACCGTATAAATCCACCTCGGACCCCAAAACTGTGTGCTATAGCCCATGAAAACGGCCAGAAATGCCCGAAATCACGATTTTCTTACGATTTGATGAAACTCGTGTGATGGGGTCCAGGACAGTTGAAATCCACCTCGGACCCCAAAACTGTATGCTATAGCCCACGAAAACGGCCAGAAATCACTAGTTTTTTACGATTTCGTGAAACTCGTGTGACGGGGTCCCGGACCGTTTAAATCCATCCCGGACCCCAAAACTGTGTGCTATAGCCCACGAAAAGGGCCAGAAATGCCCGAAATCACGTCGTTTTTACGATTTCGTGAAACACGTGTGACGGGGTCCAGGACAGTTGAAATCCACCCGGGACCCAAAAACTGTGTGCTATAGCTAAGGCTGGCAATCGGGTCGGGTTTGACCGGGTCGATCTCTTCCAGACCCATGCCCAATTAACAAATGGGCAAGGATCCCTGCCCGCGACCCTACCCATGGGTCTGATCTCAGACCCATGCCCGAACCCGCCGGGTCACCCGACCCGACAGAGTACCCATCGGGTCTGCAGATTGCAGTTTAATATTTCTTTTAATTTGCTTTCAAACCGACGGGAAGCGGGTGAACCTTTCATTTTCATTTTCGTGTCCAAAACAGAACACACATGAATGGCTGCACTGCTACGCCAGGGTACCTCTTATATAGGCATCCTCCTTTGCCTTCTTTCTTCCACTGCCGAGGTGGTACTAAAACCACCGTATGTGTTTACAGCTTAGCAGTGCAGCAGGCTAGCAGCACATGGGCCGGCCGGTAATTCTCTTTTGCACGTTTAGGTTGTATCAGGTGCATCACCCTTTGGCTGTTGGGCCTTGGGCTATGGAGGACTAGAAAGCAATATGTTGGTCGCGTGGAGTGCTTTGTGTTTTCTTCCTGGTACTGGTTCTGTCTGGTTGACTAGTTCACTTAATGTTAGCTTAGACAGTATAGTTTAAGTTAATAGTTAGACAAAAGACAAAATATAATATAAAATATAAAATATTTATTGAATATAATATTAATCGGGCGACCCATCGGGCGACCCATGGGCGTGAGCATGTGCCCACACCCTACCCATGACTAATCGGGTCGCCCATGGGTGAAGATTGTGACCCATACCCTGCCCATTCGGGTCGGGTGCCCATGGGCGAGCGTGCCCATGGGTCAAATTGCCGGCCTTAGCTATAGCCCACGAAAACGGCCAGAAATGCCCGAAATCATGAGTTTTCTACGATTTCGTGAAACTCGTGTGACGGGATCCTGGACCGTTTAAATCCACCCTGAACCCCAAAACTGTGTGCTATAGCCCACGAAAACGGCCTGAAATGCCCGAAATCATGAGTTTCTTTACGATTTCTTGAAACTCGTGTGACGGGGTCGAGGACAGTTGAAATCAACCTCGGACCCCAAAACTGTGAGCTATAGCCCATGAAAACGGCCAGAAATGCCCGAAATCACGAGTTTTTTACGATTTCGTGAATCTCGTGTGACGGGGTCCTGGACCGTTTAAATCCATCCCAAACACAAAAACTGTGTGCTATAGCCAACGAAAAAGGCCACAAATGCCCGAAATCACGAGTTTTTTACAATTTCGTGAAACTCGTGTGACAGGGTCCCAAACCGTTTAAATCCACCCCGAACACAAAAACTGTGTGCTATAGCCCACGAAAACGGCCAGAAATGCCCGAAATCACGAGTTTTTAACGATTTCTTGAAACTCGTGTGACCGGGTCCCGGACCGTTTAAATCCAACTTGGACCCCAAAACTGTGTGCTATAGCCCATGAAAACGGCCAGAAATGTCCGAAAACACGAGTTTTTTACGATTTGATGAAACTTGTGTGACGGGGTCCCGGGCCGTTTAAATCCACCCTGGACCCCAAAACTGTGTGCTATAGCCCACGAAAAGGGCCCGAAATGCCCGAAATCATGATTTTTTTTACAATTTCATGAAAGTCGTGTGACGGGGTCACATACCGTTTAAATCCACCACGAACACAAAAACCGTGAGCTATTGCCCACAAAAACGGCCAGAAATGCCCGAAATCACGCGTTTTTTACGATTTCTTGAAACTCGTGTGTCGGGTCCCGGACCGTTTAAATCCAACTCGGACCCCAAAACTGTGTGCTATAGCGCACGAAAACGGCCAGAAATGTCCGAAATCACGAGTTTTTTACGATTTGATGAAACTCGTGTGACGGGGTCCTAGACCGTTTAAATCCACCCCGGGCCCCAAAACTGTGTGCTATAGCCCACGAAAACGGCCAGAAATGCACGAAATCACGAGTTTTTTACAATTTCGTGAAACACGTGTGACGGGGTCCAGGAAAGTTGAAATCCACCCGGGACCCAAAAACTGTGTGCTATAGCCCACGAAAACGGCTAGAAATGCCCGAAATCATGAGTTTTCTACGATTTCGTGAAACTCGTGTGACGGGATCCTGGACCGTTTAAATCCACCCTGAACCCCAAAACTGTGTGCTATAGCCCACGAAAACGGCCTGAAATGCCCGAAATCACGAGTTTCTTTACGATTTCTTGAAACTCGTGTGATGGGGTCGAGGACAGTTGAAATCAACCTTTGACCCCAAAACTGTGTCCTATAGCCCATGAAAACGGCCAGAAATGCCCGAAATCACGAGTTTTTTACGATTTCGTGAATCTCGTGTGACGGGGTCCTGGACCGTTTTAAATCCATCCCAAACACAAAAACTGTGTGCTATAGCCAACGAAAAAGGCCACAAATGCCCGAAATCACGAGTTTTTTACAATTTCGTGAAACTCGTGTGACAGGGTCCCAAACCGTTTAAATCCACCCCGAACACAAAAACTGTGTGCTATAGCCCACGAAAACGGCCAGAAATGCCCGAAATCACGAGTTTTTAACGATTTCTTGAAACTCGTGTGACCGGGTCCCGGACCGTTTAAATCCAACTCGGACCCCAAAACTGTGTGCTATAGCCCATGCAAACGGCCAGAAATGTCCGAAATCACGAGTTTTTTACGATTTGATGAAACTCGTGTGACGGGGTCCCGGACCGTTTAAATCCACCCCGGACCCAAAACTGTGTGCTATAGCCCACGAAAACGGCCTGAAATGCCCGAAATCACGAGTTTCTTTACGATTTCTTGAAACTCGTGTGACGGGGTCGAGGACAGTTGAAATCAACCTCGGACCCCAAAATTGTGTCCTATAGCCCATGAAAACGGCCAGAAATGCCCGAAATCACAAGTTTTTTACGATTTCGTGAATCTCGTGTGACGGGGTCCTGGACCGTTTAAATCCATCCCAAACACAAAAACTGTGTGCTATAGCCAACGAAAAAGGCCACAAATGCCCGAAATCACGAGTTTTTTACAATTTCGTGAAACTCGTGTGACAGGGTCCCAAACCGTTTAAATCCACCCCGAACACAAAAACTGTGTGCTATAGCCCACGAAAACGGCCAGAAATCCCCGAAATCACGAGTTTTTAACGATTTCTTGAAACTCGTGTGACCGGGTCCCGGACCGTTTAAATCCAACTCGGACCCCAAAATTGTGTGCTATAGCCCATGAAAACGGCCAGAAATGCTCGAAATCACGAGTTTTTTACGATTTCATGAAACTCGTGTGACGGGGTCCCGGACCGTTTAAATCCACCCTGGACCCCAAAACTGTGAGCTATAGCCCACGAAAAGGGCCAGAAATGCCCGAAATCATGATTTTTTTTACAATTTCATGAAAGTCGTGTGACGTGCTCCCGGACTGTTTAAATCCACCCCGGGCCCCAAAACTGTGTGCTATAGCCCACGAAAACGGCCAGAAATGTTCGAAATCACGAGTTTTTTACGATTTCGTGAAACTCGTGTGACGGCGTCCAGGACCGTATAAATCCACCTCGGACCCCAAAACTGTGTGCTATAGCCCGTGAAAACGGCCAGAAATGCCCAAAATCACGATTTTCTTACGATTTGATGAAACTCGTGTGATGGGGTCCAGGACAGTTGAAATCCACCTCGGACCCCAAAACTGTGTGCTATAGCCCACGAAAACGGCCAGAAATGCTCAAAATCACGAGTTTTTTACAATTTCGTGAAACTAGTGTGACGGGGTCCCGGACCATTTAAATCCACCCTGGACCCCAAAACTGTGTGCTATAGCCCACGAAAAGGGCCAGAAATGCCCGAAATCATGAATTTTTTTACAATTTCATGAAAGTCGTGTGACGGGGTCACATACCGTTTAAATCCACCCCGAACACAAAAACCGTGCGCAATAGCCCACAAAAACGGCCAGAAATGCCCGAAATCACGCATTTTTTACGATTTCTTGAAACTCGTGTGACGGGTCCCGGACCGTTTAAATCCAACTCGGACCCCAAAACTGTGTGCTATAGCCCACGAAAACGGCCAGAAATGCCCAAAATCACGAGTTTTTTACAATTTCGTGAAACTCGTGTGACGGGGTCCCGGACCATTTAAATCCACCCTGGACCCCAAAACTGTGTGCTATAGCCCACGAAAAGGGCCAGAAATGCCCGAAATCATGATTTTTTTTACAATTTCATGAAAGTCGTGTGACGGGGTCACATACCGTTTAAATCCACCCCGAACACAAAAACCGTGCGCTATAGCCCACAAAAACGGCCAGAAATGCCCGAAATCACGCGTTTTTTACGATTTCTTGAAACTCGAGTGACGGGTCCCGGACCGTTTAAATCCAACTCGGACCCCAAAACTGTGTGCTATAGCCCATGAAAACGGCCAGAAATGCCCGAAATCACGAGTTTTTTATGATCTGATGAAACTCGTGTGACGTGGTCCCGGACTGATTAAATCCACCCTGGACGCCAAAGCTGTGTGCTATAGCCCACAAAAACGGCCAAAAATGCCCGAAATCACGAGTTTTTTACGATTTCGTGAAACTCGTGTGACGGGGTCCCGGACCGTTTAAATCCACCCTGTACCCCAAAACTGTGTGCTATAGCCCACGAAAACGGCCAGAAATGCCCGAAATCACGAGTTTTTTACGATTTCGTGAAACTCCTGTGACGGGGTCCAGGATAGTTGAAATCCACTTCGGACCCCAAAACTGTGTGCTATAGCCCACGAAAACGGCCAGAAATGCCTGAAAATCACGAGTTTTTTGACGATTTCTTGAAACTCGTGTGACCGGGTCCTGTACCGTTTAAATCCATCTCGGATCCCAAAACTGTGTGCTATAGCCCATGAAAACGGCCAGAAATGCCCGAAATCACGAGTTTTTTACGATCTGATGAAACTCGTGTGACGGGGTCCCGGACTGTTTAAATCCACCCCGGACCCCAAAACTGTGTGTTATAGCCCACGAAAACGGCCAGAAATGTACGAAATCACGAGTTTTTTACGATTTCGTGAAACTCGTGTGACGGGGTCCAGGACCGTATAAATCCACCTCGGACCCCAAAACTGTGTGCTATAGCCCGTGAAAATGGCCATAAATGCCCGAAATCACGAGTTTTTTACGATTTTGTGAAACTCGTGTGACGGGGTCCCGGACCATTTAAATCCACCCTGGACCCCAAAACTGTGTGCTATAGCCCACGAAAAGGGCCAGAAATGCCCGAAATCACGAAATATTTTACAATTGCATGAAAGTCGTGTGACGGGGTCCCATACCGTTTAAATCCACCCCGGACACAAAAACTGTGCGCTATAGCCCACAAAAACGGCCAGAATTGCCCGAAATCACGCGTTTTTTACGATTTCTTGAAACTCGTGTGACGGGTCCCGGACCGTTTAAATCCAACTCGGACCCCAAAACTGTGTGCTCTAGCCCATGAAAACGGCCAGAAATCACGAGTTTTTTACGATTTCATGAAACTCGTGTGACGGGGTCCCGGACCGTTTAAATCCATCCCGGACCCCAAAACTGTGTGCTATAGCCCACGAAAAGGGCCAGAAATGCCCGAAATCACGAGTTTTTTACGATTTCGTGAAACTCGTGTGACGGGGTCCCGAACCGTTTAAATCCACCCTGTACCCCAAAACTGTGTGCTATAGCCCACGAAAAGGGCCAGAAATGCCCGAAATCACGAATTTTTTTACAATTTCATAAAAGTCGTGTGACAGAGTCCCATACCGTTTAAATCCACCCCCGAACACAAAAACTGTGCGCTATAGCCCACAAAAACGGCCAGAATTGCCCGAAATCACGCGTTTTTTACGATTTCTTGAAACTCGTGTGACGGGTCCCGGACCGTTTAAAATCCAACTCGGACCCCAAAACTGTGTGCTCTAGCCCATGAAAACGGCCAGAAATGTCCGAAATCACGAGTTTTTTACGATTTCGTGAAACTCGTGTGACGGGGTCTCGGACCGTTTAAATCCACCCTGTACCCCAAAACTGTGTGCTATAGCCCACGAAAACGGCCAGAAATGCCCGAAATCACGAGTTTTTTATGATTTCGTGAAACTCGTGTGACGGGGTCCCGGACCGTTTAAATCCACCCTGGACCCCAAAACTGTGTGCTATAGCCCACGAAAACAGCCAGAAATGCCCGAAATCATGAGTTTTTTACGATTTCGTGAAACTCGTGTGACGGGATCCCGGACCGTTTAAATCCACCCTGAACACCAAAACTGTGTGCTATAGCCCACGAAAACAGCCAGAAATGCTCGAAATCACGAGTTTTTGGACGATTTCGTGAAACTCGTGTGACGGGGTCTCGGACCGTTTAAATCCACCCTGTACCCCAAAACTGTGTGCTATAGCCCACGAAAACGGCCAGAAATGTCCGAAATCACGAGTTTTTTATGATTTCGTGAAACTCGTGTGACGGGGTCCCGGACCGTTTAAATCCACCCTGGACCCCAAAACTGTGTGCTATAGCCCACGAAAACTGCCAGAAATGCCCGAAATCATGAGTTTTTTACGATATCGTGAAACTCGTGTGACGGGATCCCGGACCGTTTAAATCCACCCTGAACACCAAAACTGTGTGCTATAGCCCACGAAAACAGCCAGAAATGCCCGAAATCACGAGTTTTTGGACGATTTCTTGAAACTCGTGTGACGGGGTCCATGACAGTTGAAATCCACCTCGGAACTCAAAACTGTGTGCTATAGCCCATGAAAACGGCCAGAAATGCCTGAAATCGCGAGTTTTTTTACGATTTCATGAATCTTGTGTGATGGGGTCCTGGACCGTTTAAATCCATCCCAAACACAAAAACTGTGTGCTATAGCACACGAAAAGTGCCAGAAATGCCCGAAATTGATTTAAACTATGTTGTACTATATCAAAGTACTTCGGAGTTGAAAAGAAATATAACACATTGATTTGGGGTCGTGGGAAAGATTTCAATGACGTGTGGCCCGTTTACACGACTCTTCCGGTATCGTCAAAAGTCGTGATTTCAGGTATTGCTAGTCGTTTCCATGGACTAGGGTGTACTATTTTGGGGTGCGGAGAGGGAGTCAATGGCCCGTGAGCCCCGTTACATAACTCTACCATCATCGTCTAATATTAAATGTAATATGACGACATAATATTAATCAATTCTTATTAATTGCCAGAGATGACAATAAGAGATGATCAATATTTATGGCTTTCTCTAAGTGATGTGGTGTGTTAGAGGACTACCCACCTTGGCTATCATTATCATTATCACTGCACCAACTCTTAGGGTGTGTTTGGTTTTGGAATGGGGTGGAATGGAACGGAACGGTTCTACACTTGGGGATGGTTCTAGTGTTTGGTTCTGAGATGGAATGGAACGAAGTCATTCCTCGGAATGGAATATTCTGCCAAGATGCGGAATACACCGGTCCGGCCGAATCGGCCGGACGGGGTGGAACGCGACGCTAACCTCTCTCTCCCGCGACGCTAACCTCTCTCTCCCTCGTTCGTGTATTCCCCTCTCTCTCTCCAGATGCTAACCCTGTACCCCCAAAACTGTGTGCTATAGCCCACGAAAACGGCCAGAAATGTTCGAAATCACGAGTTTTTTACGATTTCGTGAAACTCGTGTGACGGCGTCCAGGACCGTATAAATCCACCTCGGACACCAAAACTGTGTGCTATAGCCCGTGAAAACGGCCAGAAATGCCCAAAATCACGATTTTCTTACGATTTGATGAAACTCGTGTGATGGGGTCCAGGACAGTTGAAATCCACCTCGGACCCCAAAACTGTGTGCTATAGCCCACGAAAACGGCCAGAAATGCTCAAAATCACGAGTTTTTTACAATTTCGTGAAACTCGTGTGACGGGGTCCCGGACCATTTAAATCCACCCTGGACCCCAAAACTGTGTGCTATAGCCCACGAAAAGGGCCAGAAATGCCCGAAATCATGAATTTTTTTACAATTTCATGAAAGTCGTGTGACGGGGTCACATGCCGTTTAAATCCACCCCCGAACACAAAAACCGTGCGCTATAGCCCACAAAAACGGGCAGAAATGCCCGAAATCACGCGTTTTTTACAATTTCTTGAAACTCATGTGACGGGTCCCGGACCGTTTAAATCCAACTCGGACCCCAAAACTGTGTGCTATAGCCCACGAAAACGGCCAGAAATGCTCAAAATCACGAGTTTTTTACAATTTCGTGAAACTCGTGTGACGGGGTCCCGGACCATTTAAATCCACCCTGGACCCCAAAACTGTGTGCTATAGCCCACGAAAAGGGCCAGAAATGCCCGAAATCATGAATTTTTTTACAATTTCATGTAAGTCGTGTGACGGGGTCACATACCGTTTAAATCCACCCCGAACACAAAAACCGTGCGCTATAGCCCACAAAAACGGCCAGAAATGCCCGAAATCACGCGTTTTTTACGATTTCTTGAAACTCGAGTGACGGGTCCCGGACCGTTTAAATCCAACTCGGACCCCAAAACTGTGTGCTATAGCCCATGAAAACGGCCAGAAATGCCCGAAATCACGAGTTTTTTACGATCTGATGAAACTCGTGTGACGTGGTCCCGGACTGATTAAATCCACCCTGGACGCCAAAGCTGTGTGCTATAGCCCACAAAAACGGCCAAAAATGCCCGAAATCACGAGTTTTTTACGATTTCGTGAAACTCGTGTGAAGGGGTCCCGGACCGTTTAAATCCACCCTGTACCCCAAAACTGTGTGCTATAGCCCACGAAAACGGCCAGAAATGCCCGAAATCACGAGTTTTTTACGATTTCGTGAAACTCCTGTGACGGGGTCCAGGATAGTTGAAATCCACTTCGGACCCCAAAACTGTGTGCTCTAGCCCACGAAAACGGCTAGAAATGCCTGAAAATCACGAGTTTTTTGACGATTTCTTGAAACTCGTGTGACCGGGTCCTGTACCGTTTAAATCCATCTCGGAACCCAAAACTGTGTGCTATAGCCCATGAAAACGGCCAGAAATGCCCGAAATCACGAGTTTTTTACGATCTGATGAAACTCGTGTGACGGGGTCCCGGACTGTTCAAATCCACCCCGGACCCCAAAACTGTGTGTTATAGCCCACGAAAACGGCCAGAAATGTTCGAAATCACGAGTTTTTTACGATTTCGTGAAACTCGTGTGACGGGGTCCAGGACCGTATAAATCCACCTCGGACCCCAAAACTGTGTGCTATAGCCCGTGAAAATGGCCATAAATGCCCGAAATCACGAGTTTTTTACGATTTCGTGAAACTCGTGTGACGGGGTCCCGGACCATTTAAATCCACCCTGGAACCCAAAACTGTGTGCTATAGCCCACGAAAAGGGCCAGAAATGCCCGAAATCACGAAATATTTTACAATTGCATGAAAGTCGTGTGACGGGGTCCCATACCGTTTAAATCCACCCCGAACACAAAAACTGTGCGCTATAGCCCACAAAAACGGCCAGAATTGCCCGAAATCACGCGTTTTTTACGATTTCTTGAAACTCGTGTGACGGGTCCCGGACCGTTTAAATCCAACTCGGACCCCAAAACTGTGTGCTCTAGCCCATGAAAACGGCCAGAAATCACGAGTTTTTTACGATTTCGCGAAACTCGTGTGACGGGGTCCCGGACCGTTTAAATCCATCCCGGACCCCAAAACTGTGTGCTATAGCCCACGAAAAGGGCCAGAAATGCCCGAAATCACGAGTTTTTTACGATTTCGTGAAACTCGTGTGACGGGGTCCCGAACCGTTTAAATCCACCCTGTACCCCAAAACTGTGTGCTATAGCCCACGAAAAGGGCCAGAAATGCCCGAAATCACGAATTTTTTTACAATTTCATAAAAGTCGTGTGACGGAGTCCCATACCGTTTAAATCCACCCCCGAACACAAAAACTGTGCGCTATAGCCCACAAAAACGGCCAGAATTGCCCGAAATCACGCGTTTTTTACGATTTCTTGAAACTCGTGTGACGGGTCCCAGACCGTTTAAAATCCAACTCGGACCCCAAAACTGTGTGCTCTAGCCCATGAAAACGGCCAGAAATGTCCGAAATCACGAGTTTTTTACGATTTCGTGAAACTCGTGTGACGGGGTCTCGGACCGTTTAAATCCACCATGTACCCCAAAACTGTGTACTATAGCCCACGAAAACGGCCAGAAATGCCCGAAATCACGAGTTTTTTATGATTTCGTGAAACTCGTGTGACGGGGTCCCGGACCGTTTAAATCCACCCTGGACCCCAAAACTGTGTGCTATAGCCCACGAAAACAGCCAGAAATGCCCGAAATCATGAGTTTTTTACGATTTCGTGAAACTCGTGTGACGGGATCCCGGACCGTTTAAATCCACCCTGAACACCAAAACTGTGTGCTATAGCCCACGAAAACAGCCAGAAATGCTCGAAATCACGAGTTTTTGGACGATTTCGTGAAACTCGTGTGACGGGGTCTCGGACCGTTTAAATCCACCCTGTACCCCAAAACTGTGTGCTATAGCCCACGAAAACGGCCAGAAATGTCCGAAATCACGAGTTTTTTATGATTTCGTGAAACTCGTGTAACGGGGTCCCGGACCGTTTAAATCCACCCTGGACCCCAAAACTGTGTGCTATAGCCCACGAAAACTGCCAGAAATGCCCGAAATCATGAGTTTTTTACGATTTCGTGAAACTCGTGTGACGGGATCCCGGACCGTTTAAATCCACCCTGAACACCAAAACTGTGTGCTATAGCCCACGAAAACAGCCAGAAATGCCCGAAATCATGAGTTTTTGGACGATTTCTTGAAACTCGTGTGACGGGGTCCATGACAGTTGAAATCCACCTCGGAATTCAAAACTGTGTGCTATAGCCCATGAAAACGGCCAGAAATGCCTGAAATCGCGAGTTTTTTTACGATTTCGTGAATCTTGTGTGATGGGGTCCTGGACCGTTTAAATCCATCCCAAACACAAAAACTGTGTGCTATAGCACACGAAAAGTGCCAGAAATGCCCGAAATTGATTTAAACTATGTTGTACTATATCAAAGTACTTCGGAGTTGAAAAGAAATATAACACATTGATTTGGGGTCGTGGGAAAGATTTCAATGACGTGTGGCCCGTTTACACGACTCTTCCGGTATCGTCAAAAGTCGTGATTTCAGGTATTGCTAGTCGTTTCCATGGACTAGGGTGTACTATTTTGGGGTGCGGAGAGGGAGTCAATGGCCCGTGAGCCCCGTTACATAACTCTACCATCATCGTCTAATATTAAATGTAATATGACGACATAATATTAATCAATTCTTATTAATTGCCAGAGATGACAATAAGAGATGATCAATATTTATGGCTTTCTCTAAGTGATGTGGTGTGTTAGAGGACTACCCACCTTGGCTATCATTATCATTATCACTGCACCAACTCTTAGTTATCAAAAATACTATAAATAGACGAAGCATGTCTAAAGCAGCTAGGATATCTCTCAACCATTCCCTATTTTAGGTACTTTTACATGCACGCACATGCGGTTCGCCTAGTTTTAAGTGCAAGCTAAGCTAGAATGGATGAGTCCGGGCACGATGACGACGATGATGAAACTAAGGTTTGCGGCCGTGGGCGTGGTGGCGCTGCTGATCATCGGCGGATGCAGCGCCGACAACTGCTTCTTCGTGGAGGGTGAGGTTTACTGCGACACGTGTCGCGCAGGGTTCGTGACCAACGTCACCACCCCGATCCAGGGCGCCAAGGTACGGCTGGAGTGCCGCCACTTCATGAGCAAGGCGGGCAGCGTCGAGAGGTCCGCTGAGGGCCTGACGGACGCCGCCGGCAACTATAAGATGGAGCTCAAGGACAACCGCGGCAGCGAGGAGGTGTGCGCCGTGAGGCTCATCAGCAGCCCTTTGCCCGGGTGCGGCGAGATCGAGGAGGGCCGCGACTCCGCGCCCGTCATGCTCGTCGCCGGCGCCGGGCTCGCCACCAAGGTACGACGTGCCAGCTCGCTTGGGTTCCTCAAGACGGAGCCGCTCCCCAACTGCGGGAAGATCCTAAGCGACCTCGCGCTCAGCACCGGACCCAGCTACTAAAAACTACTCCACTAGTTATGTGATGAGCAATCTTGTATGTTTTGTGTGTGTAAATCCTTGATTTGACTTCCACTTGCTGCCTGCTTCATATCATATGTTTGTTCACTTATTCAATTTTGCCAACAAGAGATAATACTCCGTGTTGAAATAATTTCAGTTTGTGCATATAGAGTCAATGTTTAATTGGCATTTTCTGGATGTCCGTGTTGGGGGCATGTCTATCAAATCGATAGACTGGAAAACACACGACGCGGCAATCACGGCGGGATAGATAGATAGATTGGCACTTCAAAAAGAAAAAAGATAAATAGAGATTGGAAAGAAATCAAATAAGAAGAATATGGCATTCTTTCCTTTCTTGCAAGAAAAGTAAAATAGTTAAGCCCTTTATATTTCTAGCCGTCCGATCACATCTCCAGCCCCTTCTTCTTCTTCTTCTTCTTCTTCTTCCTTTCTTGACGGCGGGCAGCTAGATAGATCGATGGCGATGTCGGCGGCGTCCCGTACGATGCTGCACGCGCGGCGCTCCGCCGCCTCTGGCCTGCTCCGCTCCCCGACGAACCCAGCCCTGCGGCTGCTGCTCCAGGGGCAAGGGAGAGGCGCCGCCACCGCCGCCTACAACTCCCGCGACGACCCGTCCAACACGCCGGTGAACCTGGGCGTGAGCATCGTGCCGGAGAAGAAGGCGTTCGTGGTGGAGCGGTTCGGCAAGTACCTCAAGACGCTCTCGTCGGGGATCCACCTGCTGGTGCCCGGCGTGGACCGCATCGCGTACGTGCACTCGCTCAAGGAGGAGACCATCCCCATCCCGGAGCAGGCCGCCATCACCAAGGACAACGTCTCCATCCAGATCGGAGGAGTACTCTACGTCAAGGTCCCAACTTTACCTCCTTCTCTTCTGTTTCTTCTTCTTCTTCTTCTGCATTCTCTGTTTCTTTGTTTCTGATGGCAACAATCGATGGAATTTGTGAATTGCAGATCGTGGAGCCGTACCAGGCGTCGTACGGCGTGGAGAACCCCATCTTCGCCGTCATCCAGCTCGCGCAGACCACCATGAGGAGCGAGCTCGGCAAGATCACCCTCGACAAGACATTCGAGGAGAGGGACACGCTCAACTGCAACATCGTCAGGGCCATCAACGAGGCAGCCTCTGACTGGGGACTCAAGTGCCTGCGCTACGAGATCAGTACGTATAGCTAGCTTCTTCCTTCTTCTTCACATTTCATTTCTACCCAGCTTTATATACTACTGTACTAACAATGCTGCAATTTCACTTCACTTTTAGGGGACATATCCCCTCCGCAGGGAGTCAAGAAAGCCATGGAGATGCAGGCAGAGGCCGAACGCAAGAAGCGCGCCCAGATCCTCGAGTCTGAAGGTACCATTGGATACTTACTTCTATTGGTGGAAAATCTTCTTCAGATTTAAGAATTGAATCCTGCTGCCTGGTGTTGACTTTTTTTTTTTTTTGCTATGTTTTTGTCTGGTCAGGTGCTATGATCAATGAGGCGAATCGAGCAAAGGGTATGTTACACATCATTTGTAGAGAAACAGCCAAGCAGGGCCACCCTTGAATTGAATCTGAGCACTAATATTATTCTGCTTGTAGATTCCATACGTTAAGATCTATAATGTACCAATTCAGAAATTGACAATTTTTTTCGCTCTAGTATTCATTGGTTGAACATATTGTGATTATATAAAAGTGTTGCCTCTTATGCTGTATTTTGAATATGGGCATCAGGTGCCGCTGAAGCAATCCTTGCCAGGGCAGATGCCACCGCTAGAGGAATCAAGATGGTGTCCGAGTCCTTCAAAACTGAAGGCGCTGTTGAGGTATATATGGCATTCTGTTGTAAAGTCCTTTTTATCGAATAGTTGATCCTTTCTCCTCAAACAGTTGAACTAACATGGTTTGCTCTTGTAGGCTGCCAGCCTGAGGATTGCCGAGCAGTACATCCAAGCTTTTAGTCTCCTGGCCAAAGAGGTGGGTTGAGTCGTGTATTGTTTTGTAGTGCTATCTGTGTAGCCTGCTGGACAGACATGGTATAACCTGATGCATGTTTTATCATCAAATCAAACTTCTAATTGCAGAGCAACACGATGCTTATCCCGAGCGACGCTGGCAACCCGGGGGCGATGATCGCACAGAGCCTCAAGATATTCAAGCACACGTACGAGTCCAACCTGACGACGGCGGCGCGAGGACAGCGGCAGCGGGCGGCGGTCGTGGATGAGGGTGATCTGGCTTCGGGGTTGCCGTCCCTCGATATCCTGCCCAAGCAGAAGTAGGAGAGAAGATATGGATCGTTGATTTTTCGCTGGGTTAGAAAATGCTACTAGTTTTGTTTTGCTGAGTGGAGATATCATCGTGGTGATTCAGATATGGGTCGTGGTGTTAGTTAGCAGCGAGTTTTGTCTATATTACTAGTGATGCTTTTGTGGAGGAGACATCTGAATGTTAGGTGGATCTGAGGAGATATTCACAGGTTTTGCAACGAATCTATGTTACATATCAGTTTCTTGCATACAAAATGAAGCATGAACGTGAACTGCCATGTCTCATGCTTATATATTACTCCATTGGCTCAGGTAGCTTATTTCCCAAAAACAATCTAAAAATTAAGTGACAGATATAACGAGGAGCAGCTCTTGGCACATACTCCCTTCGTTTAAAAAAAACATTAACATCTAATATTACAAAAACAATTTCTTAGATACATCTTGAAATGTATTGTTTCCTAGAAATTCCCAGGTTTTCTAGAATATTTCTGATTACCGTGCATTTATGCTTTATTATTTTACTAACTTCATGCAATTACTTGGTGTTGATTGGACTGCCACACGTGGAAAAGTGCGGCCACATCCACATTCAGTGGGCAATTGTAAGGTGTTTCAACGGAGAGCGAGGGACAAATAATTTGTGGTGCACAATTAAGGGATCAACTTTAGGCCTTAATATTTGTGGATGGAGAAAAATTTATATATACCTGTTCCCTAAATAATTAAGTCTAAACAGAATTAACGTAGCTACATGCAAAACAGAAAAAGAACATACGGACAGAAATGATCGATTACATGTACTTAGTGCTGTGCTTTTGCTTTTTTCCACCATTAGTTCCAGCCCATCTTCAGTTCACTCGGAAACTCTGTTTGTTTCTTCAGCATGCTGCTGCATAGTACCCAACAACCAAAATAAGATGCACTGGATTGGAGCATCTCTGTAACCTTTCTAGCTGTACATTGCTTGGAAATGAGTAAGAACCTCTGAATTATTCCTGAAAAAAAAGTGATACACACTTATGCAAGCCTAAATTTGTAATGTTGTGGTACTGACATGCACCCAAATCATCTGCCTGCGCCGAATGCACAGCAACCTACTCACGTCATACATATATAGTTAGCACTAATGTATTTCTGACTTGTGCGTACGTGGCACCTAACTAGAGATAGATATAGATAGAGGGAGGCCTGAGCTGTATACCAATATAATACATGCCAGCTAGATCTTATGGAGGTATATATACATACATATGTTGCACACTGGCTCAAGTGCACAGTGCAGTGCAGCTGCACCCTGAATTGTGATGGTCGTCGTCGTCTAATATCAGAGGAAGGAGGAGGAGAGATGGGGAGAGGGGTGAGCATGCTGACGATGGCGCTCGCGGCGTGGGCGGCGGTGCGGTACACGGTGGTGGTGCCGCTGCTGCAGCTCGCCGTCTACCTCTGCGCCGCCATGTCCATCATGCTCTTCTGCGAGCGCCTCTACATGGGCATCGTCGTCGCGGGGCTCTGGCTCAACCGCCGCCGCCGGCAACATCGCAGCAGGAAGGGGAGAGACGCCGACGATGATGACAGCAAGCTGGACGACGACCTGGAGGCCGGCGGCACGGAGCGGCCCATGGTGCTGGTCCAGATCCCCATGTTCAACGAGAAGCAGGTTCATTTTGTTGCCTCTCACTCTCACTCTGTGCTACGCGCATGACTGGGCTGGCGTTACTGCATGATCCATCATATGTACTAGCTGTGTGATCTTTGTTGTTTCTTCATGTCAAAGCTGCATGCTTTACAACTCTGTGTTTCCACCTTTCGTTTTAACATGCATGCTTTACACCTGGACGTAGTTTGTTTTAACTTGATAGACTAGAGTACGTACATACGTAGGTGTATTGGCTACATCAGACAGGAAAACAACTACGGTCAACCCTACTGCGTGGTGCAGTGACGTGACAAAATCATCATCGTTCTCATTCTGTCTACTGCCAGGTGTACCGTCTGTCCATCGGCGCCGCGTGCGGGCTGTGGTGGCCGGCGGAGAAGCTGGTGATCCAGGTGCTAGACGACTCGACGGACGCCGCCATCCGGTCGCTGGTGGAGGCGGAGTGCCGGCGGTGGGCGAGCAAGGGTGTCCGCGTCCACTACGAGAACCGCAGGAACCGCAACGGCTACAAGGCGGGCGCCATGCGTGAGGGGCTCAAGAAGAAGTACGCCAGGGACTGCGCCTTCGTCGCCGTCTTCGACGCCGACTTCCAGCCCGACGCCGACTTCCTCCGCCGCACCGTGCCCGTCCTCCAGGCCGACCCGGCCGTGGCCCTGGTGCAGGCGCGGTGGCACTTCGTGAACGCCGACGAGTGCATCCTCACCCGGATCCAGGAGATGTCCCTCGACTACCACTTCTCCGTGGAGCAGGAGGTGGGCTCCGCCTGCCACGCCTTCTTCGGCTTCAACGGCACCGCGGGTGTGTGGCGGGTGCATGCCCTGGCCGACGCCGGTGGCTGGAAGGACCGCACCACCGTGGAGGACATGGACCTGGCCGTCAGGGCCAGCATGAGGGGATGGAAGTTTGTCTACGCCGACGACGTCAGGGTCCGCAACGAGCTGCCCAGCAGCTTCAAGGCATACCGCTACCAGCAGCACCGGTGGTCATGCGGCCCCGCAAACCTGATGAGGAAGATGTTCTGGGAGATCGTCACCAGCAGGCAGGTCTCCGCCCGGAAGAAGCTTCACGTCCTCTATGGCTTCTTCTTCGTCAGGAAGGTCGTGGCTCACCTCGTCACCTTCCTCTTCTACTGCGTCGTCATCCCCGCCTGCGTGCTCGTGCAGGGGGACGTCCACCTCCCAAAGTATGTCGCGATGTACGTCCCCGCCGTCATCACCCTCCTCAACGCCATCTGCACGCCACGCTCCTGGCACCTCCTCGTCTTCTGGACCCTATTCGAGAACGTCATGTCCATGCACCGCTCCAAGGCCACCATTATCGGCCTCTTTGAGGCAAGCCGAGCAAACGAGTGGGTCGTCACCGAGAAGATCGGCTCCTCTTCTACAGCTGCGACGACAACCACCATGGCAACCAAGAAGAAGAAGAACCAAAATCAGGGGACCTTCTATGCGCCTGAGATCCTCATGGGCCTCTGCCTTCTCTACTGCGCCATCTACGACATCGCCTTCGGCCACGACCACTTCTACATCTACCTGTTCATGCAATCCGCCGCCGCATTTGTCATCGGACTCGGCTATGTTGGCTCCCAATAATACCTACAGACTTGCACAACATATCTAGTTTGTTTGTTTGTTTGTTCCATGACCGAATCGAACTTCGGTAGTTACTGTTGATATATGCATTTGCATGTACAGAAACAAAAAAATAATCGCTTAATAGCGACATAGAAAGGAAGCAAATCAAGATGACATGCCATTCTCAAAGGATTTCAATACATAGATGTGAATGACACAACTTACAATTGTTACAGAAGACGGTAAGAGAGAAGAAGAAAGCGGCATGGTTTGTTTGTTCCAGGACCAAATCAAACATCTAGTGTCTTCGACAGCTACTGTTGATATATGCATGACTCATATTCAGACATTTGCATGTACAGAAACGGAAAATAATAGCTTCAGAGCCACATGGGCAGGAAGCAAAATCAAATATGACAACAGCTTTCTCTCAGCCTCAGCAAAGGATTTCTATATATGACATGAATGGCACAACTTAAAATTGTTGCAGAAGGAGGACCATCTAAGGAAGATAAACAAAAATGAAGAAATGGGGCTATGGTTTTGGAAGTATAACCTTCCAATCGGCTAACAATTACTCCAGTTCGCCTGCCTTGACCTCAAATTCTTCTCTGGTTGATAGTATCTTCACACGAACCATGCCTCGCTCCCACTCTGATTTCCCAACCAAAATCAGCCTGCTCGCATTTATCCTCTCTGCATGTTTAAACACCCTGCAGGCACAGCAGTAAAAACAAACTAATCAGAGGTAGCTCCAGTAGGAAAACCCAATGCAGAAACGCCCATACATAAACTACTGAGAGGTAATACCATTTCAAACGCTTGTCTTCTACAAGGTCTACGGATCTTCCTTTCTTCCGCAGAGAGGATGCAACAGTCGATGCTGGTCCTTCCAGCTCCTCGTCCAATGGGAACACAATGTCATCTATTTGACGTGACAGATCAGGCAAAAGACCCTTTTCTTTCAGCAGCTGTCAGAATGTAAATTACATCGTTAGCATTACTTTTCTTAAACGGCATGAATGTTTAATAACGACTACTTTTTTTAATTCACATTAGCACGCGTTTCTCATATCTTTAAAATAATATCAATCTCAATGGAACTTAATCTTGACTAGAGACAGGGTAAGGAAACAAATAAGGGAAAAATATATCATACTTCTACTATAACAGCATCTCCAAATCCAAAGCCACATGCAGGCACGTCTTCACTTCCAAATGTTGACAGCAGCCTATCGTACCTCCCCCCACCACAAATCGCTCTCAGTTCCCCTTTTCTATCAAAAGCCTGAAAAAATGGATCAAGATAGTTCAGCGTGGAACAAGAGTTGGGAACAAGAAAAAGATGGAACGTAAGAACAACACAAGCTATGTGCTAGTGCTTAGACATCAATGTTTGTAAAACTGTGATCTGCTATCTGCATATCTATCGGGCATCTAGCATAAGCACTTCACATGAAGCTAGGAACAGATATTTATGATACCTAATCAAAGGAGAAAAACTAGAAATATGCAGCATAACCAAATACATAATTCTCAGTCATTAAAGAATTTCATGTTTCAACATCTGATTTGCAGAATTAAGGAATCATTATATGTTCAAGATGCATGTGAAATAAATCCTATATAGTTTGATGCTATGGACAATAAAGAGATGGATTAACAACAACCTCGAAAACAACCCCTGTGTAGTACGCGAGGCCACGGACAACAGATGCATCGAAACAGATCCAATCAGCATAACCATATTGCTCAGCAAATGAGAAGAGCTTCTTCAAGTCAGCAACAGCTTCAACATCAGGGCCTAGCACCTCTGTATGGGAATATATGTCAAGATAGAGCATAGACAGTGACCATCTTTCTCAGACGATTAAACATGGACTTTTATTTCCTTTTTCAATGCAAAATCCAGGAGAAAACCTTCAAGTTTGGACAGTGACTTGAGAGATAGCACTTCAATGATGCCCTGTACAGCTTCAGATGACAGCCCGGTTGAAATCAATTCCTTCTCAATTTCTTCTCTACTCAGTTTTCCCAACTGCACAATTGTAGTTTGTGATGCAAGGTACATTCATAATACTAACGTGAAGACAGCACAATTAATTACATTAGTTAATAAAAATTCCACTTATAGTTATAAACAGAGCAGATACGCAACACATCAGAATGATGATATGATTAACTCTCCAGTCAGTGGAAAAAAGGATTAGGGTTGTGTGATGATCATTTTACTGGTTATTTACAGGGTTCCATGAGGGAGGTATATCTGAGAACCAAATTTGATTTAAAAAAACTGCGACAGCATGGAATGTTGGCCCATGTGATATGTATTAGCTGCCAATTTTCGACTCATGGAAAAAACAATCAACTGACGGATCATTGTGTAGATCTCCCTACGGACTGCATAACTAAGAATAAGTATGCAGAAATTCAGAAAAGCAGTTGAGTTGTGTGTTATTTTTGGATCAAGCTTCCAAATTACATGATAACTTAAACTGATTTGATGAAAAGAATGTCAAGGGTGAAACAGTAGTGTCGGTAGGATCACCACCGGGTGGTCAAAAAGGCAAGTGAAAAAATCCACCGGCTGGCCTTAACAACCGGACCACTCTGGCCGGTTGTCATGGCGAGCCGGTTCTCAGAAGAAGTTACGCAAAGGACAAAGCAGCAGACAAGGCGTCATGGGCTCGGGTACTGCCGTCTGGGCCTAAGTCAAAGGCTGACGTCCGGCACAGTGCCCGGTACCCGTCCATGACTTCGGCACGACGTAAAGTCGACAAGACGGCAGCTGACCTTCGTCACCGACGTCACCCAGAGTGGCATAGTCCTATCAGCCGTGCCTCCATTGTAGCTGACCGAAGGTGGACTGGTGTCCCATAGAAGGGGTCCGATCTCTCATTCTCTCAGCCTCACCTGAGGAAGAAGAACACCATAGAGCTCAAGGAGCACTATTGTAGCCCTTTGTGGTCATCTCTATACTAGCATAAGGAGTAGGTGCATTACCTCCACACGAGGGCCCTGAACCTGGGTACGTCCAGGTGTCTACCTTGCTCGCACCCGATCCTGACAGACGTCATCATTAGCGCCATTCGGCTACACCCACTCAAGACATCCTTATGGCACTGTTGTGCACGATACCACGACAACTAGTATCTCAGAACATCAGGACCTTATTGGATTGATCTATCATAGTTCATGACTGACAATTTTTTGGACGAAATGTGACTCATATTCTCTCAACACGCTCTGAACAAAAATGTTGGTTCACTGATCAGAGTCCATGGGCCAAAAAATCTGCAATGACCTGAAGAAGGGATAGTGTCCTCTTTATTTCGATTTGCATTTTTCTACTGTTTATTAGGTCAGCTAACCAAAGCTGTGACACATCAAACAAAGTACGATGTGCACGAAGGCAGAAAATTCATACGGTGAAAACATGGAAAATTGGCCCATGTGACATGCATTAGCTAACAATTTCCAACTCATGGAAAAAAACAATCGATTGACAGATCATTGTGTAGATCTCTAGATGGACTGCTTAGCTAAGAATAAGTATGCAGAAATTCAAAAAAGCAGTTGAGTTATGTGTTCTGGTTGTATCAAGCTTCCAAATCACATGATAACTTAAATTGTTTTGATGAATGCAGAATGCCAAGGGTGATACGGTAGCTGTCCTAGAATATAAGGACCTCATTGGATGGATGTGTCATAGTTCATGGAACAATCTTGAGGACATAATGTAACCCATGTTTCAACAAGCTCCGAACATTTTATAAAATCGTTGGTCCAGTGATGAGAGTCCATGGACTAATTAATCTTGGTATGAGCTGAAGAAGAGGTACTATCCACTCTACTTTGATTTGAAATATCATGATGTCTATCGCTGCATCTTGCCAAAACTCCGAAACATCAAACAAAGTATGACGGGCATGATGGTAAAAAATTCAGAAGGTGGAACAGGGCTTGGACAACATACTTTATCGACAATGACGCAAACTTGAGTAAACAGGTGATCCGGTATGGAGTACATGTTCAACACGGCCTGAAGAACCTGGAGAAATAAAACAGAGAATGAATAGTCAGGCTGAAAGCAAAGATTGATGCTACAGGTAGAGAAGTGGAACCTTTCGGCTGGAGAGCCTGATCCCGACATCCTGAGACGTGATCCCGAGACGCTCAAACAGGAGCACGATAGCCTGGATGAGTTCGGCCTCGGCCTAGGTTTGAGCAAGGAGACGTGAATTCTTAATCTTACAAAGACATGGTGCTGACAAATGCAGGAGCATGCGTCCTGAGAAGGAGAATGGGAATTGACTGCATACCCGGACTTTTGGCATGCCGAATATATCCATGTTCCACTGGTAATGCTCGCGGCGTCTTCCCCTGGTCATGCGCTCGTAGCGCCAGCATTGGCCTATGGTGAACCATTTGAGTGGCAGCGAGACTGACTTTCTAGACACAAAATCAATTGGATGAACTGAGACTGCCTAAGTTGTTCAAGATAATCAATGAAAAATACAATGGTGTGTACCCACCCTTGCTTGATTACTAGGCGTGCGAGGGAGGGTGTGATCTCTGGCCGGAGCACGACTCGGCGGCCGCCCTTGTCCTCGAAGTTGTAGAGCTGCAGCAGCATTTTGAGGATGCAGCATATATATATAGCAGTTAATTAAAGGAGTAGTAGTAGCTAAGAAACAGAATTGAATTTTACTACTAGTAAAGATTTGAGGTGCTGGAGGAGGAGGAGGAACCTGCTGCGTGATCTCCTCTCCTGCCTTGCGGATGAAGAGCGCCTCGGACTCGAGCACGGGGAAGTCCACCTCCTCGAAGGCCATGGCGCGGGACACCTCCCGGAAGTTTTCGAACAGCCAGCTCCGCAGCCGCATCTCCTCCGGCGGGAAGTCGCGGGTGCCACGCGGCGGGTTCAAATCCACGACGCCAACAGCAGTCCCCTCGGAGGAAGAGAAGGAGTCGCCGGCATGGGTGATGGTCGGGGAGGCGGAGGAGACGCAGAGGAGGCGGCGTGGTAAAGCGGGGCGGAGGCGGAGAGGGCGGCGGAGGAGGTGGAGGTGGCGGAGCGACGCCGCCGCGGACGCCATTGGAGTGGGACTCTGTTCTGTCTGACCGAGAAGATGAGATAGAGCTAACTGCTGGGCTGGGCTGGGCTGGGCTGGGCCGGCCCATCCACACATTCACTCGTCGGGGGCAAGGCAAGAGAAGAGAATATGTTGCCGGCGGCGTGGGTGAGGAGGGCGCTGCTGCTCGCCGCCGGCCGCCGCAGATCCGCCGCTCTCTCACAGGATCTTCTCTACCGCCAGTGAGTAAACCGTCTCCATCTCTAACCTCGGCCAATACAAGGGTCGCCTCCACATTCGTACACTCAGGGAGAGGGACTATGTTGCTTGCAGTTGCAGGTCCTACTCGGCGGGCGGTGGCGGGGGGAGTGGGCGGAAGAAGAGGCGGGTGGTCGCCATCGGGGTCATCAGCGTCGCCGGCGGAGTGGCCCTCAGCGGAATCAACGACCTCGCCATCTTCCATGGATGCACCAGGTCTCCCATCCCACCTACTGCATCTGCATACATGATACACTACAGGCAGACAGTTAAGCTGCTTGCTTACTCATGATGACTTACAGATGCAAATTACTACTAGTACTAAGTATCAAATTCAACATTCAAGACAAGACAGGGAATGAGTGCCGCCAGGCTCACTTAGCGTTTATCATATTCATCACCTTTGCTTTCCAAATATACCTGCTGAATTCTGTCCAAGGAATATACACACATCATGCAATTTTTTTCACCCTATCACATCATTGTTCTTACATTACATGTGTGAAATCATCCTCCATACATATCCTACGCTTCTAGTATATGTTCATGTGACAACTCCTGCATCCATGTCTTTGATATGAGATGCGAATAGTTCACATGGCTACCAGATTTATTTCACTTTCTTTTCTTTAATCCTATATTGTCAATAGCTCACCAGACTCTGCTACCTCAGTACTAGTAGTAGTAGTAATGTCCTCCTCCATGTATACATTTGGACCTTGTCTTCTGTTGTGGATACGTGCAGTTGGGGAAATCTGCACAACCACAGCATCCTTTACATATTCTCTCTGTGATTCCTACAAGTAAGTGTGAATGCTGCATGCATCCAGGAAGGCGATTGAGACGGCTACGGAGAACCGAGAGGTCGTAGAAGCCATCGGGGTGCCTATACTCAGAGGACCCTGGTACGACGCTTCTGTTGTTCTGGGCCATCGGCGCCGATCCGTGTCATGCACGTTCCCCGTGACCGGGCCACAGGGGTCAGGGCTGTTTCAGATCGAGGCCGTCCGGAATGGAGGTTAGTTCGTACTAGTTGTTGGCCTCACACTCTGACCGCCTCTGTGCATTTTACTAGATTCTGTTCAGTACTTTCTATGCTGTCGAGCCCGTGATGTCTGAAGTAAGGCGGCTTACATTGATGTGCAGGGGATGGCGTGCTTTCGTTCCTGCGACACCAGGACTGGGAGATCCGCGCCATGGAAGCGCAACTGGAAGTAGCTTCAGATAATGGCGACGAGCCAAAAAAGGTGACGGTGAATCTGGTGAGCAGCGAAGATCGGACTAGTGGTGGGGAGTGTGAAGCATAGAGTTAAGCTGCTAGGCTCACATCACTTGGGAAAGAAGGAAGAGTTTTGTGGTGGCAATAATTAATTAAGCATGACTTGTGTGTGATGCAATGTGCTAGTATATTCTATAAATAGTATACTAGTGAATCGTAAATGAATCTTGGAAGAGCAAATATTTTTCAGTCAAGCTGCAGTAACTGTCTATTCATAGGGCATAGCCTGCACAGATAATACAATCTGCAGTTTTGAGCAAGCGGAAGAAAGAAACATATTGTCCAGAATTAGGAGCATGCAGCTGGTGCTGGTTGTATTTGCAGCCGGCCGTCTAGTTTGGGCATGGCATGCATCCATGGACTCCGGCAATGTGGATAGCTCGCCGGACTTACCATCCCCATGCCTGCCTGGGATATTGGATTGGGTTGAATGCTTGGGCAAATTCTGTCTATCCCATGCATGGTGTAGAATAGAATTTGCTCAAGCATCCATTCCTCTGGCCAGATAGCTCCAATTTATCTTGTGCATGGTGTAGAATAGAATTTGCTCAAGCATCCATTCCTCTGGCCAGATAGCTCCAATTTATCTTGTAGATGGGCATCCTGTGTTGCTTCCAATCCGGCGCCGACAAGCTTCATGATGATGCCGGTTCGCCAAATAAGAAGCCATCATCAGATAATGCTGCTAATCTACGACGACGATATCAGGATGCGGGCAACCTGGCCACCCTCGTCGATGTCATGGTCGCTGAATCAGGTATACAATTTATCAAATCTAGCTGGGATCTAGAATGATTTATTGGAAGAAACCGCTACCATGTTTGGTGATGCATGACTCAGAAGACAATGCGTCGAGATTATGTTCCTTCATTCTTTCTCAATTTTTTTTGTAAGTCGGTTATGTGTGTTCGGTAATGTCTCGATTGTTAGGGAAAGAGACATGGAGAGATCGGGTGTAATTCGTACCATGTTCATATCAATATGTTGCTTGAAAACTGAATGACAATGCAATGTATATGAATGCAGTGACCTACCAGCACAACTGGCGTGTGGCGGATGAGATCCTTGGGATGAACAAGGAGGAGGTGGTGATGGCGCGAGCCTTCACTTACCACGATCTGTGGGAGGCCACCGGCGGGTTCAGAGTGGAGTCGATGCTGGGGGAAGGAGGGTTTGGCCCCGTGTACCACGGCCGGCTCAAGGACCACCGGGAGGTGGCCGTGAAGCAGCTGGACCGCAACGGCGTGCAGGGAACGCGTGAGTTCCTGGTGGAGGTGCTGATGCTGAGTCTCCTCCACCATGACAATCTGGTCATCCTGGTTGGCTACTGCGCCGACGCCGACCACCGCATGCTCGTCTACGACTACATGCCGCACGGCTGCCTTGAGGACCACCTCCTGGACCTCCCGGCGTCGGCCCCCGGGCTGGACTGGAACGCGCGCATGCGGGTTGCGCAGGGCGCCGCACGGGGGCTCGAGTACCTCCACGACACCTCACGCCGCCCCGGCCCGCCCGTGATCTACCGTGACTTCAAGGCCTCCAACATCCTGCTTGACGCCGACTTCAATGCCCGTCTCTCCGACTTTGGCCTCGCCAAGGTCGGGCCCGTCGGGGACAAGACCCATGTCTCCACCAGGGTCATGGGCACACGCGGCTACTGCGCCCCTGAGTACGCGCTCACAGGGAAGCTCACGCCCATGTCCGACGTCTACAGTTTCGGTGTCGTCCTCCTCGAGATCGTCACTGGAAGAAGGGTGCTCGATGCTGCGAGGCCGCCCGGCGAGCAGAACCTCGTCGCGTGGGCCATGCCGCGGTTCAAGAACAAGAGGAGGTTCAGGGAGATGGCTGACCCGCTCCTCCGGGACGCCTACCCGACCAAGGGGCTCTATCAGGCGCTTGCCATCGCCGCCATGTGCGTCCAGGAGGATGCCACCATGCGACCCGCCATCACTGATGTCGTTACCGCCCTCGAATACCTTACCGGTCACCCTCCTCCCCGTCTATGTACTACTACTCGTGACGACGTCGCTGATACAGCGGACTAACTAAATTGTAATGTAAAAAATGTACATGGCAAAATTTTGTGTAACAGTATTGTTAGTGTGAGAAGCAGCTCTAAAAACGTAGGTTGTTCTTATTCAATTTGTGTGACGGTATTGTTTGTGCTTCCAACCAAATAATGCTCAAGCTACGATTAGCCAAACAGTTTGATGTTGTTCAAGTTGAGCGAATTAGTAACTAACAACCTTTGTGTCCATTACCTTCCTCACATACTGTCTCTAACTTTGAAATCATTGCAACTAGATGGTCGTGCAACAGACGCTTTGTTCACTTCAGTACACACTTTGTACTAAATAAGTGCACTTATTATGTATGGGGAGGAGAGTAGCAACTTGTGCAATCCCGTGGGGTGTGTGTGAAATCCGATTCATCCGCATTTTATTACTTTTTTGAGGACTCATTTTATTATTATTTTTTTGAAACGAAGGCAAAAGTTTTGCCTTTTATATTGATATAGGAGAAGCAAACATAGTACGGTCGAGACCAAAAAGAAAAAAAGTCATACATGGCAGGGCTTACTTAAAGAAAAGTAACCCTCACGAGTATCCAAATCAACCTACTATGCTTAGAGTATGAGCCCTTAAAATGGGAACCTCAAAATAAGTTTACAGTTCTACTTTTTTGCCAAATCTACTCGCAACTACTCGCTCACGATAGCAGAAACCTCAAACGGATCTGTAAAAAAGGCGAATTTGGGCGTGAACGATCAGTTTTCATCGGCATTTCTTCTCCACGGAGGAGTTCATCACCAAATCACACGTATGTACATAAACTCCAAAAGTATTCTACTCCTAAACTCGGCGCCGCCCTACCCTACTGCCAAAACTTGGCTCACCGGAGCCTCAGGTGCGGCGGCGACGAGGTCGACGCCGAGCTTCAGTCCTCGTCGCGGCTGTGCTCTGCCTTCTTCTTCTCCTTCTGTAGCAGAACGAGGGAGAGGACGCAGCCCACCATCTCGACGAGGATCGAGCCGAGAAGGTCGAGGGCGTCCGGTTGAAGAAGATCGAGCGTCCGCTCGAGAAGGTCGAGGCGCGCGGCGGTGGCGCTCGAGCTCTCCGCAAGGCGGTGGCGCTTCTTCTCGCGTTCGAGGCGCGCGGCGGCGTCGCTCGAGCTCTCCGGAATGCGGAGGCGCTTCTTCTCGCGGTCGAACTCCTCCACCTCGCGCCTGTAGCACGCCCACGGGACGGCCTCGCCTTTCTGCTTGAACTTCTTGATCAGCCGCTTGCGACCGGCGTCGGCGCGGACGAGAACCCTCCGATTCGCGTCGGAGAAGTCGCCGAATCGGTCGCCGCGGCCCCGCAGATTGGACCGCGCCCTCTTCGGTGCCATCACGCGGCGGAGGCGGCTGCCGAACTACGTCACCGGCCGCGGATTGCTCGTCGGAGTAGAAGGTTGCGGGGGGGGGGGGGGGGGGGGGGGATTGCTCGTCGGCGGCGCGGGTGGATAAGGTCTGCGACCTAGAAATGTGGTCGAGCCCGTCATAAATACGGATCGAGGCGCCGGCGCTACGGGCGCCCTTATCGCGTTTACGGGCTCTGCTATGGGAAAAATGCGAAGCCCGTAAACTCGCCGAAGTTTTACGGTTTTTCGCGCGTTTGAGGGCTCTGTTAGAGATGCTCTTATTCAGCTTGTTATGGTCCCTTATTCAGCTTGTTATGTAGTAATTTGGCAACGGATAGGAAAATTGGTGTACCCCTATGCTTTCACGAGAGGATAAGGAGACTCTGTTCCTCTACTTCGACACTTCTCCCATTGTCACAACAGAGAGTAGCATAACATTTCTGCTCTTGGTAACAGAGAGTACCTGATAACTGCAAAAACTGAACGGCACATCTTCCTCTTTGTCAGAACTCAGAAGTGACATACCACACCATATATATATATATATAAACATACATTTAGAATGTTCAGGAAACTTATTCGTGTAGTAGGTTACACGCATCTGGTTGGTGCCGTGCCACGCATACACAATGTAGGCGGCATACTCGGTCAGCATCATCCGTCATAGCATGCACCGGACTCATGAAAACAACACCTACGTAGGTAATCACCACATTCCCTCCTCGATACAACTAGTAGCCTAGATCACACATCAATGGACACACTCAACTCAAGCGAATCATCCCAACAAAACCAGCCACAGGAGCTCTTCATCAGTTCAGTTTAGACCTCCAACATGCCCGACTTACTCCTGAGGTGCTCCTTAAACTCCATGATGTCGCCTCCCCACCGTGTCACCGCCTGGTTCTCGCACACCCAGATCTCCTCCGCCACCTGGTTTATCAGCCGGAAGTCGTGGCTCACCAGCACCAGGCCCCCGTCCCACTCCCGCAGCGCCTCCGCCAGCGAGTCGATCGTCTCGATGTCCAGGTGATTCGTCGGCTCGTCCAGCAGCAGTAGCTGCGGCTCCCGCCACGCCAGCCACGCGAAGATCACACGGCTCCGCTGTCCGTCCGACAGGTTCCTCATCGGCATCACCTGCGCCTTCCCCGACAGGCCGAAACGCCCGATCGCAGCGCGCATCCGCTCCTCCCCATTCCCGGGGTACTCGTTCATCATGTACTGCAGCGCAGACACGTCCAGGTCCAGCTTCTCCGTCAGATGCTGGTGGAACTGTGCGATGCGCAGGTGGTTGTGCCGCCGCACCATCCCGTCCAACGGCGCCAGCTCCCCAGTCATCAGCTTCAGCAGCGTGCTCTTCCCCGCACCATTTGGACCCACCAGAGCCACCCTCGAATCAAGATCAACCCCGAAATCCAGCTTCCTGTAGATCAGGTTCTCTGGCGTGTACCCGAATGTCACCTCCACAAACTGCAGCACCGGTGGTGGGAGCTTCCCAACATCTACAAAGCGAAATGTCAGGATCCTGTCCCGAGCCACCTTATCCGTCAGCCCACCGCGCTCCATCTTGGCGAGGGTCTTCTCCTTGCTCTGGGCCTGCCGCGCCAGCTTGGCAGACCCGTGCCCGAAACGCGCGATGTACTCCTTCATCGACGCGATCTGGTCCTGCTCCCACCTGTACTGCTTCATCTGGTTCTCTTCCAGCTCCGATCGTGTCTGGACGTACTGGTCGAAATTCCCAGTGTACAGCTTAAGCTTCCTGTTCTGCATGTGGATGATGTTCGTACATACTCCATTCAGAAAGTCTTGGGAATGTGATATCACCACAAGTATACGATCAAATTTCTTCAGTGTTTCTTCCAGCCAAACACATGCCTCAAGATCTGCAGATATCATTTATAAAGCATGTCTCAGTTAAGCGAAACTTGAAAGCTGTCACCCTGTTTACAAACCTTCCTAAACATGATCATAATACTTGTGCCAATAAAAGATGAGAAAACAAAGGCCTGCAGTTGAATCAAATTGTCTACCAATAATGTCTGACGAGCAACTCAAGTGCATTTTGGGCAAAGCAGGTCTCCTAGAGAAATATTATGAACATAGTATGAAATGAAATTCTGATCCTACCACCGCCCAACTAAGTACAGTACACGAAATTCAGGAAATTAAACCCAAATGTGTAAGACATGTAGTCAAAACCAGTCACAACCTACATTCATGGTGATATATGTGGTAAGCAGACCAACAGATTATCCACGGCAGTACAATCCATAGCAGTATAGCTGCTTCTACAGGCAGGAATTCCCACAGCATTGGTACATATCGATATCACTGCTAATCACGACAAAGGAAGCTGTGACAGAGCCTTTGAACTCAGGCAACATCGAAGGAATTTTTTAATAGGAAAAGAAAAACCACTGAATTTTATATGCATCAAATGAAAACTATGACCTCTGTCATACATTAGAGCGAAAACTTCAGGGCTCACTGTTCGTTTTGCTTCATCTAACTGATATCTGATAACCCATTACAAGACATCGTACCAATTCAGTCTAAGAATTTTGTGAAGGTAAGACCCTGTAATAAAGACATTATCTTGCTAAAACCAAGATAACCAGCCTAATTAACCGGCCTAGTATTCCGGCTGCTGCTCCCCTATATGTGCCACCCACAGGTGCCCATACTAAACCGATGAAATCTTTTTTTTTTCCTCAAAAGGCTGGTTTCCAAACAAGTTCAAAACCCATGTGATCTTATCTTAATACAAGCATAAGGGACATGTTTTCACTGACACTCTAAATCAAAATGTAGTTAACGCACTGGACTAAATATGTGGCACAGCAGCAAAACGTGTCCCCAGTTCCATATTCGCAAATGCCCAATGCTCACATCTAGAATGACTAAGAATAATGAATCTTCTAAATTCAGTCATGGGAAGTTACTGATAGATACGTGTTATTTTGTACTAAAAATACACACAAAGCAACAGATCCACTTTATAGAAGTAACGTTTGTGTTGCAGAAAAAACTCACCGAGATGGTTGGTAGGCTCATCAAGCAAAAGGATGGTTGGGTTCATGAACAGAGCTCTCGCAAGAGCAATTCTCATGCGCCAACCGCCGGAGAAGTCCCTAGTTTTCTTGGCCTGCATCTGCTTGTTAAAGCCCAAGCCAAACAAAATCTCGGCAGCACGCTTCTCAGCGGTGGACGCATCAATCGCTTCTAACCGCTCGTACACGCGCTCCAAAGCTTCACCTCCACCATCATCCTACATATGGTATCACGGACACTCGTCAGAACATCTTCCGAAACCAGTTCAGTTATAAGCAGAGAATGGCAGGCACGTCGAAAGGAACAGGTTAAAAAAACACAATGATAATGACAGGTTTGATCAATCAAAAGACATACTTGAGCAGCTAAGATCTCAGCTTCCTTTTCCAGCTTAACCCTTTCTTCATCACAGCTGATGACCGCTCCGAGCGCAGACATGTCCGAAGCCTCGATCTCGTGGCTGAGGTGGTATATATCCATGTGTTCAGGGATGGGAAGCTCCCTGCATCCTATTGCTTTGAGAAGACAAGACTTGCCACATCCGTTCAGACCAAGCAGACCATATCGCCTGAGATGGAATAATAAATATATAAAACAATAGCACAGAATCGAAGCGAGGTGGTTGGGAAGAGTGTGATTATGGGAATATTGTATCAATACCTGCCGTAGTTGAGCTCCAGCTCGGTGTCTACGAGTAGATCGTGGCCGTGGAATGTTAAAGTGAGAGACTCAATCTGCAGACGGGGCATTCAACATAGGAAAATGCTGAGTTAGATCATGTCATGTACTACCTTTAGGCCCCGTTTGGAACACATGAAGTAAAAAACGTAGGAATAGGAAAAACACGGGAATTGAGGTGTCATGTTTTCTAAATTTCCTAAAATCCCGGATCTAGCAGTATCTATGGCAGTAGAAGCATAGGAGTATTACTCTAATCGATCGTCGGACACAACATTTCATATTATACATACCGTTATAAAAATCTGAGAGTGAAGAGAGGCATGATTAAATAATCATCGGAAACGGATCAACTAGACATCATAGTTTCTGTTTGTTTTGGCAAGTAAACAAAAGAAAAGACAGATTTTTTAATGTGGATTTGGCGTAGAAATCACCCACGAAGTCACAATCTCTAACGACAGTAGTATTCTACATAAAGATGGATCTGTGAGACTAGTAATAACAAAAAAGAGAGGAAGAGTGAGAGGCGAGCGGGGACTGACGTGGATGTCGCGGGAGAGCGGGTGGGAGGTGAGGACGGCTGTGCAGGTGCGGTCGGAGAGGTGGACGGCAGCGAGGGCGTCGGCCGCGGCCTTGGCGTTGGAGGTGGTGGATGATGTGGTGGCGGGCACCTTGGCGCCCCTCTTGGCGGCGGCGGCGGCCTTCTTGTCAGGACCTGTGTGGTCTCTGTTCTGAACCTGTTCTGTTTGAAGCATTACTGGCCGTCCGATAGGCATCGTCCGGCTCTCCGTTTGATTACTGTTTTAGAGTGGTTAATTATCTGTCAGCACCTAAGCGTGCTTAGCTTGTAATGAACTTTCGACGAGGCTCGCGGTCGCGGTTATAAGGCCGGAGAGTGGGTGGCTGGGTAGGCTCGTCATATATCAAAACCTAATTTTCCTATGTTCTTCCTTCCTGCTCCTACCTTTCCAGTTCTTGCACCTTACTTTCCCTAGAATTAGCCAAGTACTTCAATTATCTGTCTGGATATCCGTCTCTGTAGCTAGGACTCAAGCTGGATCCCTGACAATTGGTATCAGAGCCAAGGTTGTGCCTGCCAAGAAAATTTTCGCCGCCGCCAATTCCTCCGAAAGGAACCATCTTTCCTAACCATGCCGGCGCGGACGAGGTCGCAGGAGGCGCTAGATAAGGCGGACGAGGACGCGGCGCTGCTGGAAGCAGCGCAGGAACAAGCCCGTGCAGAGGAGGCGATTGGTCAACGCCTGCCGCGCGAGGTCTTCAACATCACGAGGCGCCTGGAGCAACAGCAGCATTCGGTCGACGAATTACATGGTAATATCAACAACCTTACTGAGATGGTAGCTCAATTGGTGATGAACTCTACGGCCTCAGATCCGTCCCAGCAGTTGTTTCCGTCGTCCAGCAGGGGAGCAGCCATGAATACTCTTCTCCACACCCATACCCTCAGCCCCATCTTCGAGATCCCCACACCCAGCTCCACACCAAACTCATCCTACACCCAACCCAGATTCACCCAGATGTCGCCTGTAGCGTACAATTCCAACGGTAGCCAGCAAAATTCGCAGCCTTTAGCGACGAACAGCTCGGCAGCTCCACTTCTATCCCAAAATCACCACAACACCCATTCCTATACAAACCCACAAACACATCCACAACTCTATTACCCAATCTCTACTCAAAACCCAAGCCTTCCCTACCAAAACCAGCAAAGTTACCAGCCACCACCATCCTACTACCCACAACAACAACAACAATACCCTTACCAATCACCCTATTACCCACAGCCACAACAGACAGTTCCACAATACAACTATCCTATCCAGCCATACTACCAACAACCGATGCCTCAACCGACCTACACCTATGCACCAACCCAACCGACAATTTCACCCATCACTTCTGGTGGTCAACAACAACGGTTTCCTTCAAACCAGAGAGAAAATTCTGTCACAAGGGAGCAAAACTGTATGCAGCAGCAGTCAGAAAGAGGAACCCAGGAGGGCAGATACCAACCTCAACACAATCAAGAACCACACATCAGAACTCCTAGTATTGATTTGCCATTGTTCTCTGGTGAAGATGCGGCTAGCTGGATTCTAGAGTGTGACGGTATATTCGAGTTGGCTGGCATATCGAATGAAAACAAGTTGAAATGGGCAAATGCACATATCCGTGGCAGAGCCAAGATGTGGCTCGCAAGCAGTAATTTTCAGTGGAACACAATGAGTTGGCAACAGTTCTGTTCATTATTGTGCGAAAGATTTCCTAGTGCTGGAGCAGATGAATCCATGGAGCAATGCCAACAACTGAAGCAAACCAATTCAGTGTCCAACTATATTGACCAGTTTGAAGACTGGATGACAGCTATGAAAAGAGATCACAACTATTTGCAAGAAGACTTCTTCTTGTTAAGGTTTCTTAGTGGTCTGAAGGACACTATTAAACATGGCACCAAATGCCACAAACCAATCTCATTGCGGGCAGCATACTGGTTCGCAAGGCAACAAGAGCAATCTTATTTGTGCAACAACAAGCGAACACTGTCAGTGTCAGCTCCGAGAGCAGCTCCAGCGATGAACATTAACAGGATGCCAAACAATAGAGATGCTCGGCCCAAAATTAACAATGACAAACCAAGGGAAAATCGCAAGTGTTGGTACTGCCCAGAGAACTGGTTTTATGGTCATAAGTGCAATGATGTTAAAAACTTACTTCATGCTATACAAATGCAAGGGCATTCTGATGAAGATGTTGATGAAGCTGCCGAAGAGGATACCGCAGTGGCAGAGCGGGAACAACCTCAGGCAGAGGCTGATCCGGAAAAACCTAAGGAAAAAATAATGTCGATCTCTGAAGCAGCTCTACAAGGCATACCAAATGATGAAACAATTTCATTGATGATTGTAATTGGTGGAAAACCAGCAGTGGCTTTGATAGATTCGGGTAGCTCCAGTACCTTCATTGACCATGAATTCGCTGTGAAAAACAATCTGCCAATGAGAAAGACAACCTCCAGAAACGTGTCTGTCGCGGGAGGTGGTACACTTGTCACAGATTCAGTAATTCCGAAATGCCCATTTTCCATTCAGAGGGTGAAATTCACTAGTGACTTCAGAGTTTTAGAGCTAAAGGGTTATGACATTGTTTTGGGAGTATCCTGGTTGAAACAATATACTCCAACTACCTTTGATTGGATAAAGAGAACACTCACGGTCACCAAAGATTCCAAGGAGCACACATTCAGCGATCACTTACAGCTCCACGGAGACCTCATGATCACAGCAAAAAGATGCAATAATATCATCAAGAAAGGGACAACTGGTTACTTGATACAACTGTATGCGGTGCAAGAAATAACTGAAGTGGTGACACAAGAGTTGGCGCAACTTCCTAGTGATATTGTGCAAGTACTGGATAAATTTGAGGATATCTTCAAAATTCCTCACGGGCTGCCACCTAAACGAAGCTGTGATCACAAGATACTACTGAAGGAAGGTTCAAACCCTCCCAACATTCGTCCTTACAGAATGCCTCATACTCAGAAGAATGCAGTGGAAAGCATAATCAAGGAGATGTTAAAGAACAACGAGATACGACACAGTACTAGCCCATATTCATCCCCAGCTCTGGCAGTCACCAAGAAGGATAAAACTTGGCGTCTGTGCACTGATTTTCGCCAAGTAAACTCGCTGACAATCAAAAACAAATATCCAATCCCAGTCATAGAAGATTTGTTGGATGAATTGCAGGGAGCAACAATCTTCTCAAAGCTGGATTTACGTTCGGGGTATCACCAAATTCGAATGCATGAAGATGATATAAGCAAGACAGCTTTTCGGACCCACTCGGGCCATTATGAATATCTGGTCATGCCGTTCGGCTTAACCAACGCCCCGGCTACATTTCAAGAGCTCATGAACACTATATTCGGTCCTCACTTGAGGAAATTCGTCCTAGTGTTCTTCGATGATATATTGGTCTATAGCAAGAACATGACGGAGCATGCTAAACACCTGGCAACTGTCTTGCAAATTCTGAGGGAAAACGAACTCAAAGCAAAGAAGAGCAAATGTACGTTTTCCACACCACAAGTGGAGTACTTGGGTCATATCATCTCTGCAGCAGGTGTGCAGACTGACCCAGCAAAAATCAAGGATATAGTGACCTGGAAAACCCCAACGAATGTGACTCAGCTCAGAAAGTTTCTGGGAACTTGTGGTTATTACCGCCGCTTCATTGAAGGTTATGCAACCATCTGCAAAGCGTTACATATAGCACTACAGAAATCTGGCTTTGTTTGGGGAGAAGAACAAGAAGTTGCTTTCAACAAACTCAAAGAAGCTATGTCTACCCCTCCCGTGTTGGCTCTACCGGATTTCTCACTTCCTTTTGTGATGGAAACAGATGCATCTGGTGTTGGTCTCGGAGCAGTCCTAATGCAAAGTGGTAGACCACTGGCCTTTTACAGCAAAACCTTGGGAATGGTTGCTCAGATTCAATCCATCTATGAGAAAGAAGCCATGGCCATATTGGAAGCTCTTCGCAAATGGAGACACTACCTACTGGGGAACAAATTGGTCATTAGGACAGATCAAAAAAGCCTCAAATACCTCACAAGCCAGAGGTTGCTGGAAGGTGTGCAACACAAATTGATGGTCAAATTATTGGAGTTTGATTTCTCCATTGAATATAAAAAGGGCATCGAAAATTCTGTGGCGGATGCTTTGTCCAGGAAAGAAGAACACTATCAGCAAGACCAGTGTCACGCTACTACAGTGGTGATTCCAAAATGGACTGAGGATGTCCTCACATCTTATGAGACTGATCCGAAGTGCATCAAGTTACTTCAGGAGGTAACTGTGGATGCAAATAGTCACCCTCATTACACAATCACCTCTGGTATTCTCAGATACAAGAACAGAATTGTTATTGGTGAGCATTCTGAACTATGTTCCAAAATCTTTGAAACTTTCCACAGTTCAACTCTAGGTGGTCACTCTGGACAAAGAGTAACACTGCAGCGCATAAGTCATCTATTCTTCTGGCCCAACTTAAAGAAATTTGTTGCTGACAAGGTGTCACAGTGCCCAATTTGTCAAATTTCCAAACCAGAACATGTTAAATACCCTGGCCTCTTGGACCCTCTAAACATACCAAAGTTGAAATGGTCAGAGATTAGTATGGACTTTGTGGAAGGCTTGCCTAAGTCCAGAGGAAATGATGTCATACTGGTGGTAGTGGATAGACTAACCAAATATGCACATTTCCTTCCTTTATCTCACCCATTTACAGCTGAGACAGTGTCCAAGCTTTTCATGGACAACATACACAGGTTGCATGGCTTGCCACAGATCATAGTGTCCGACAGAGACCGTATCTTCACAAGCAAGCTTTGGCAAGAGGTTTTCTCAGCATTAAAGGTACAGCTGCACCTTAGTACTGCTCACCATCCTCAGTCTGATGGACAAACTGAGAGGGTGAACCAGTGTTTGGAGCAATACCTCAGGACAATGGCCTTTAAGGAACCAAAAAAATGGGCTGACTGGATTCCAGCAGCTGAATGGTGGTATAACACTGCTTTTCATACAGCTATCAAGAAAACACCATTTGAGGCTTTGTATGGTTATCCACCTCCTCAGATAGGCGAAATTGCTATCCCTTGTGATGTGTCATCCGAGGCAGAAATAACATTGCAATCTCAGGATGAAATGATGAAATCATTGCAACACAACTTGCTTCAAGCTCAGAACCGTATGAAGAAATTCGCTGACAGCAAAAGAACTGAGAGGTCATTTCAAATAGGCGATCTTGTTTATCTGAAGATGCAGCCTTACAGGGAGGCAGCTCTGGGATTGCGCAACAAACTGAAGCTCACATCCAAGTTCTACGGCCCCTTCAGAATCATCAAGAAGGTGGGCAAGCTGGCATATCAGTTGCAGTTTCCAGAAGGCACCCGTATGCATGACGTATTCCATGTAAACCAACTCAAGAAACATGTTGGTCCTAATGCAGTGCCTAATCCCAACTTGCCAGTGCTTACACCTGAAGGTAAAATCAAAACCTGCCCGCTGTCGGTTCTGCAGCGGAGACAGATTGCTCGTTCCAACGGGGAGTATGATATTCCAGTTGATCAATGGCTAGTTTGTTGGGAAAATCTGACAGAAGCAGAGGCTACATGGGAGGATGTCAAGTTCATCGAAGCAGTTTTCCCAACTTTCAGGCCTTGAAGTCCTGTTTCGGCCGGCCGGTACTGTCAGGACCTGTGTGGTCTCTGTTCTGAACCTGTTCTGTTTGAAGCATTACTGGCCGTCCGATAGGCATCGTCCGGCTCTCCGTTTGATTACTGTTTTAGAGTGGTTAATTATCTGTCAGCACCTAAGCGTGCTTAGCTTGTAATGAACTTTCGACGAGGCTCGCGGTCGCGGTTATAAGGCCGGAGAGTGGGTGGCTGGGTAGGCTCGTCATATATCAAAACCTAATTTTCCTATGTTCTTCCTTCCTGCTCCTACCTTTCCAGTTCTTGCACCTTACTTTCCCTAGAATTAGCCAAGTACTTCAATTATCTGTCTGGATATCCGTCTCTGTAGCTAGGACTCAAGCTGGATCCCTGACACTTCTTCTGCGCGGCCTTCTTCTTGCTGGCGTCGGACACCATGGATGATGATGTCAGAGAGAGAGAGAGACGCCGGCCGGTGAGGAGAGGAGGTTCGGCCGGGACGGGAGAGGAAGTAGGAAGGAACAAGGTGTTGTGGTTATGGAAACGTCTTGTTATTTCTAGAACAACAACACGTGCTGGCCTTCTCCTCGTTGATAGTGATGGGCCGTCTTTCTGTTCCTTGCCACACGTCCACCCATGACCCACATTTTCTTTCACTCCTTGCCTCAAAAGACAAACATTTTCTTTCACTCCTACTCGATATACTTCTTCCCTTCAAAAATATAGGATGTTTAAATATAACATGTTTTATTATTTATCCACATTTATACGTATATAAATATATCAAGACATATTTTACATTTTAGTGTGTATATTCAGTTAGTTTAACATGTATCTACATAATATGTGGAACACATAAACATCTTATGGGAGTACCTCCATGTCAAAAAATATATATATATATAACACAGATTCATCCAACTCTTTATTACCCTTTTTGCCATTACCTTCAAACAACGGTTACACTATACCTAGATCAGCATCAGGAACTCAAAGTTTTACTCTTTATTATTCTTGTCATACATTATATTACATATAAGCTAAAACCTGTACAACAGAACCCTCATGTTTGCCAAAGCATATGCAGCCCTCCTCCTACTACCTACCTATTGGGAAGAAAAAACATGGAGATCACAGACTACACTCTTCATCCTGCAGAGGCTGCGGCAGGGGCAGGGTCTTGAGCACGTCCCGGAGCGCGTACTGTATGCTCTCGCACTTGTGGTCGGACATCAAGTTGCCAGATAACAGTATCCGCTGGAAGTTCTCCCCCGCGTCGCCCCTCCACAATGTGTACGACTCGTCCTCCGCGCCATTCAACACCTCCACCTCCCTCTTGAGGTAGTACAGCGTCCCCGGAAGGAACAGGTCCTCGGGCACGTACACGTCTTCCTCGCTGTCCCTGGGAGAAACTTTCGTCGAGCTCTGGAGACGTGGTGGTGGCTCTTTGACGTCATCTAACAAGAGCGGGTACCATGCCAGGTTCAGTAATAAGAAACTAACAGCGTAATTGATAACCCCAGATCCATATAACAACCACCTTGGACTTACCGGAGCTACCTGATGCTGTTACAACTTTCGCGTAATCGGCAAGCTTATTTGCCACATCTTGGATCGACGTAACGACTAGCTTAGCATTTGTCACGATATCCACTATATGTTTCCAGTCTTCCTTCTCCAAAACTTTGGCCCTACAATACAGCATGGTTCAGAAATTATGCACGCAGATTCGTCCATAAATTACGCACGGAAATTCCTGACATCCAATCTGAAAATGGTTCGACAGTAACTGGCATTTCAATGATTCAATCCAGTACTTACCAATCTGTTTCAATTATTTCCTTCCGCAATCTTGCCAGCGAAGCGGCACTTAACCTAGGAACTATATCGTCCTGCAAGACAGAACACAATCACGAAATTCACCCAGAAAAAGAAATCAAAAAACGTTCTTTTACACAAAAGGAAGCTCGAACTAACCTGCAGTACAACAGTAGAGACATAGCTTGCGCAACTCTCGGCTATTTCTCTTGACACACAAGGCGGGACTCCGAATCCAACAGCCGAAACGATATCAGGACTGAATCCAAGCTCCTCCTTGGACTTCTTCCTTAGCATTATAGCAAGTAAGGCAGCAGAAGCTCCACCGAGGGAGTGACCTACCAACCGCAGCTTGTAGTCCTGCTTTAAACACAAAATCACAGAAGAGAAATAAGCAGAGAACAAACAGGAAGAAGCAGACATGTCTAGAATAGGAGTATTTCCCACCTTGTGCTTCTCCAAACATTGCTTGATTATCCTTAGCTCATGGCGAAGGTACCATCGAGCGGCCTCATACGTTCCAAAATGTGTCGAGAAACCTTTAGGCGATACCTTCTTGTCGCTTAGAGCGACCAAATCGGTGACAAGGTCGTAAACCGTATGAGTTCCACGGATCCCAAGGATGACCAACTTAGCACGTGGATCTATGGCGATGTAGTACCCAGGTCTTAAAATACTAGAGTCCTTCACAAACTTCAAAACATTCCTCTTGCGAAGCATGCTGTACCGTGCAACCACATCCACACTGCTTCTATAGCACCCTCTTGCGAGTTCAAGGTGATAAATTAGTTCTTGAACCTAGGAAAGGGAAGGAGGGCAATCCCAGTGGATTAAGTACTACATCATAATCATCAGGACTACAGCAGTATGATGAGAAGCAGATGTGGCAAACCTTCTTATTGAATGATATTTGAATACCCTTGAAGGCTTCGGCATTCTTTGCAGAAGCTTGGCTAAGGTAGATGAGGTAGAGACCGACGGTGAGATCGCTGAGGCTCCAGTCCTTTATGCTCACCTTACTGCGCTGGAGGTCACTAAGGATCTCGCTAAAAGACCGGGTGCTTTCCGGGATGTTGTCCCCTCCACTAGCTGCATTCAGATAGTACAATCTTAGGTTATTCGTGTCCTTAACATGTGGGCAGAATTTTACGGTTGTGCAACTTGAAGGAATGAGGAAATGGTGTCCTTCTGATGAGATTGTTGTGAAATGATATGCAGTTAACTGCAGTAAAGCTTCCTTATTTCTCAGTTTCGAACTATGTCAGTAACAACCAGAATAGTAAAATTTGCCCCAACCTTGCGATGTTAGAAACTGATGACCTCGTAATGTAGTGTAGTTCCTAATATCCTATTACCTGCTTGATTTCTGTGTGACGTAGGAGTGGCGATTTTGGGGGTCATATTGCATACCATGTAAGAAAAGTGTGGAAAATACATGTTACCGGCAGCAATGCGATTTGTGATTAATCGTAAATCGTAGGTCATGTGTCCGCGTGGGCGTGACATCAATCTATCTCATCACTGCTTGGTTATCAGCAACTTGTTCACACGGAAGTTCCTACTAAAGCAACACAAGCATAAGAGGCGAGGTGAGCATAGTACTACAAAAAACTGTAAGCCCAGTGAATGGCTTCCACTAGTAGCTGCGTTCAGATTTGTACAAATTCCGCTCTTTTTTAACATATGTTTAGCATTTTCGTACTGTAAGTTAAGTAAGCTGACTGGAGCAAGCTCCATTGCCAAAAGATCCCAAAATTTGCGAGTTATGAGTGACTGTAACAGTCGAAATAATTGGTCCCTCACGAAAAGCCTTGTGACCAACAATTCAATCGTCTGTAGCTATGACTTGCGAAGAATGTAGTTCATATTGCCTGATTCATGTGTCACGTAGGGATAGTGACTCGGGGAGTTAAATATCTATTGTGTACCTAGTGATAATTTTTTTAGAAGAAAAGATTCATCTTTGCGAGCAATGCAAGATCTTGATTGGTCATAAATCCTACGCCCGGTGCTGCATCTCTCTGTCTCATTGCTTGGTTACCATCAGCAAGTATTTTTCACACAGATCGTTCTGCAAAGATGAGTAAATGACTTCCAAACGTACTTGGGCAGTTACCTGTTTGATATCCGTGTGACACAGGAAGTCATTTGGGGGTTAAACCACATCTGACTAAATCTCTCTGCTACAAAAGATTCAGCTTTTTTTTCGTGAGAAGACATTTTAGCAACAGCAATTCAAGTTTCGATTAGTCCTAAATCGCAAGTCTTTCTGCATCAATCACGATTTTTCTTACTGCTTTCTTGGTTGTTTACATGCAATGTTCGAGTAGAGCAAAAGGAAGCTGAGGGGGGCCGCTTACAGGTGAAAGGCTTCCAGTTATACTGCTTGTAGAGCTGCAGCGCGGGCTCGAGGGCCCTGGAGAGCCAGGCCACGTCGGGCCTCCAGGCCCTCCAGGGGAGACCGGACGCGTGCTCCTCTTCGTCGTCGTCCGAACCCTCCCTCTTTGCGGCCCTATTGGCGCTGGCCTCCAGGGCGATGGCCGCCGCCGCCGCCGCCCTGGCCTTGTCCTCCGGCTGCTGCTGGGTCCGCTCGGCCCCGCGGAAGAGGAAGCGGGTGAGGGCGGGAGGGAGGATTGAGGGGCGGCGGTGGCGGGCGATGAGGAGGCGGGCGCGGGAGAGCAGGTGCCTGGCCGCCATGGGCGGTTGCTTGCGTTGTGGGAGTGGGACGGTGGGCGGGAGGAAGAAGAGGGTTCTGGACTCTGCTGGAGAAGAGCGGAACCTACAACGAATCCTTGCCGTTCATCGCGAGAACGGACGGCCACAGAACGTCTATTCCTTGAGCATGAGGCAGCCATAACAACAAATGGCCTATGGAAGGTGCTTAGGTGAGTGTTATAAAAATAAACTAAGCATTCTCCTAACAACACAAGTCCAGGAACCCCGACACTTCCCCCTTTCTTCCTCCTCTCTTCCCCTCTCCTCCTTGAGAGTCGACCCCAGTTCGCCGGCTCTCCCTCTTCCTCTCCATGGCGGCGATGCCGTCCGGTGGGGATGGATTAGGGGAGTCCGGATCTGTATAGCTAGGTCTAGATTTAGGTTTTCCTCGTCTTTGTCCTACGTGGCGTTTTGGAGTAGGTCGCTGGATCCCATCGGCCGGATCTGGCGCGTCTTCGCCCTGATCTTCATCGCTGTGCTGCTCTGGTGGCGCGAGCAGGCGCATGTGGTGGAGTTGGGTCGCTGCATCTCCGCAAATAAGGCCGGCTTCCCCGCTTTTCTCTGCTCGGTTGTCTCTGCTCTCCGGCGGGGTGCGAGACAGCAGAGCTTGGCGAGTGCTTCTCCAGTGCGTCGGTGCGGCGCTGGGAAGCGGTGGTCCTGCATCTTGATGGTGCTTCCGTGGAGGAAGATGAGGTCGAGGTGTTGGATGGCAGCTCGTTTCAATAATTGGCGCCCATATGCTTTCCCTGGTACGTCTTCTGTTGCTCTGCTTCCTTTCTTGGCCGGCCGTGGCGGCGAGGGGGAGGGGTGTGTTAGAGCGGTGGATCTCTTTGCTGGGGAGAGTCGGGAGTTTCGTGGTACTGCGCTTTGGAGCAGAATCTGGGTGGCCGGTGGTTGGCCGCCGACTCAAGATGCTGGCTGGCAGCAGCTCCAGATTTGCTCGCCGGTGATGCGACAGGTCATCTTCAACCTCCTTCGGAGGCCCTCTCGAGCTCTTGCGACAGCGCTTCACTCCCATCCTGCGCCAAGTGGTTTCGTCCCCGGCTCTCGCGTGGGGGGCCGCCGCCCGAGCTTGCCGTTCTTCAGTGCTGGCGAGGAAGACGATGGACCCATCTGTGTTCCTCCTTCTTCGTTTAGGGTGCTTTGTGTAAATGTGGAGGACTCTTTTGTTATTCTGGTTTCTTGTGAGGTCCTCTATGTAATTTGTACCGCACTGTTGAATTATTAATGCAGTATCCAGACCCTTCGGGGTCTATCCCTGTTCAAAAAAAAAAAGCATTCTCCTAAGCACCGGTGTCTATTTTTATAGGAGGGGTGTCTAGTTAAATATTTGTCTAGTATAAATAAGTACTGTGCTTAGTTAAAATTCGGTTTATTTTTCTAAGCATCTCCATAAGCATCTTGCATTGTACACATGTCCTTATGTAAATAAACACCAATGCTTAATAAAAACCGATTTATTTTGCTAAGCACCTCTATAAACAACTTGCATTGTATACGCCCTTATTCCGTAGCCAAATGAATACATGTTCTCAAGATTGAAAAGATGGCATATGACGTAAAATAGCTAGCCTTAAAACGATTTTACAGTACCCATCAAACTATGGCTTTGAGAGATGGAAAAATCAGCGGTGATAACAGATACCTAATATGAAAATCAGCGGTGATAACAGATACCTAATATGCCTAGTGTAAAACTAAAAAGTCCGTGCTACTTTTCTCCCATCGATCAAAATAGTTCATAATCACATAGCAATAATTAACATTTAGTTCAACTACAAACCAACATAGTTTAGACATAGGTCGACGCCTTAACTTCTCTAAACCTAACCCTAAGAAGAGCGGCAACAAGGATACATCACCAGGGTCTTCGGATGCGGCGGCACCGGAGAAATTCACTCAGTGTCGGAGGGTTCGATGGCATTAAAGGGCACCTCCTCGCGTCACTCCCGCACATTTCTTGGTTGTGTTATGTGAAACACTTCGTTGGAGATATGCTTTAGAGACAATAACTGAACCACGTATACGATCTTGTTAAGAGACAAAACGATGTTAATGATATTTAGCAAAGTGATTATGAAGTTTTCGTTAGCTATGTCCCCATGCCATGAGAACATCTAAGACCACACACTTGATGGTTATGCTTTGATCGTCATCTACCATCTACCCTAAAAAGGGATTATAACGGTGGTATAACCTAAAGTGTATAATGGAACTGAGATCATTCAAGAATGGTACTAACTCGTCCGGACGATAGGATGTCAACCAATCGTCTAGCCAGACACTGTATGCTTTATCATAAGAGATGTCAAGTATGTGAATGGAAAAAGGAGAATGATATCGATACGAGTTTTATATGTGCAGTGATCGAATGGTTTGATCACATGCTGCATATTATCACACCTCGTGATCGGTATCGTGAAATTAAGGGGACTATCATAATGAGAAATACAAAAGGTTCTTTCGGTATTCATAACAAGTTAGGGATTTTTTGTGTTGGAAGTATATTTATAATCACCAGATTGGCAACGGACATTTTATATCACCATTCCAAATTGACAACATTGACATACAAAATTCAAATACTTATTTTTACATGTTATATTGACTATTGCCTACGGTTCTTCTTTTGACGGTTGTTCTGCTCCCTCCTCGTTGTCGGTCTCCTCCGCCTCGTAGTCAGCGTCGTGGTCGTGGTCAGCTTACCCCGCGGCGTTTCGTCACTTTTTGCTGGTCATCGGCAGCGGATCATCGTCGCCGTCCTCCTTAGGGGTCTGTTCCTCATTGTCTGGCACTTCTTCTCCGTCGGGTCCTCCTTGTCGGGGAAGTCTTCTTCTTCGCTTGGCGACGACGGGCCCGACCCCGGCAACACCCCTTGCTCAAACCAAGGGACGTGGCCCTTGCCATCTTCACCGCTCGCATTGTCACTTGGGATTTTTCCTCGTTCCTCCACCATTCCTTGGCCATGCTTGTGCTAGATAACGTATGAGAAAAGCTAGAATTTGGGACTGAAGAGTGAGGGCCATGCTTGTGCTAGACAAGACAACGTACAAGAGAAGTTGTAGTTTGCTGATAATATGGGCACGGACAACCAGATCATTTCCGATACAGATATCCAGTAGCGCCATATGCAATATGCAATCCGCTTAGATCTCCGACGAAGAAGGCCAAAACTCGTCGCCAGTGACATCAAAAGGAGGCTGACATCAGATAAAACGATGACTTGGCGCAAGAAGAGCGAGGGCTAGACCACCATTATTTTTGCTAATAAGCCACAAATCCAGATTAGATATCGGTATTATTTTTACTATTTTTTCACAATTTCTGATTGACACATTATAATGATTGTATTTTTTTTGAAACAGGGAACATCGTGCCTGTCCTCTGCATCAATCTATGCACACAACGTCATTTATTGCAACGTGTGTGAACCATCTGTCTTTGGTAACTGGCAGGTGCAGTTTATTTGTGCTTTAAGTTGTGACGTTTGTAATCACTAGTAATCGTGCACGTGCACATGCACGTATTGAATAATGCGCAAAAATATATTATACATATTGAAAAAAGTATTTTATTGTCATTTTTCAAGCTGATAATGATGATGTGCATAAATAGTATTTCCGTGGCAACCCTTTTATCACCGTGTAAATTATAATTGGCATGGAAATAAGATGGGGGAAACCAACAAACAGGTATTTAACGGTGACTACTATGTGCAAATGCATGGATCACAATTCTCAACTCCATAATTGCATATTGGCACATCATTGGCTTCTTTATTTACTACCAGTTCTGTTTTCTCAAATATGAACTTCTCTTAAAGAGGGAAATAAACACTTCCAGGAAGCGTAATAACTGGAAGGTGCAACAAAGCTGCCCTTATTAAGCGACTATGATTTCAAATCATGGCAACTTAGAAATCATCTATAGAAATAGTAAACATGCACATGTAACACAGACATATAGAGAGGTACAATACAACTGAATGCAATATTTCATGCACTTGTGCACAGACATATAGAAAAACATTTCCATTAAATAAAAAGGAAAAAACTCTCCAGTGGTAGAAGGGGAATACATCGGAATAACCTATTGATTTACAGTTACATTAGCTTAGAACACATGTATGAATAATATGACATTGAGGTAGAGCTAGCCAAGCCTTGCAAGAAGTTTCAGTCACCAGCTCTTTGAAAGAATTCTAAGAATAAACACCTCGTGCAGCACGCATGGAAAACAGACTGCTACAGTAGAAAGATATGATCTGTGTGTGTTGAAATTTGTTGTCGGCTAGCTTGTTAATTTCTTCCTTCTCCATACATCAACTTTTTTTTTAGGACACTTGCTCAATCAACAAGCCATCATCATCAGTTTGTGATGCAGGCACCTGGAGTCCTGGACGCGAACGATGTTCTTCCTTTTCTTTTCGATGTTCCGATCAAATACTTGAAGGGCCTGCTTGCAGAGGCAGACAAGCAGAGAGTGGTCTCGTTTGGATGACTTCACGTGTAGCCGCCGCGAGCAACCAGCGAAAGCATCAGTAATCACACACACTTGAAAGCATCGGCCTATTTCCTCACAATATATACACTGCGGAAACTGCATTTGGACGAAAAAACAATGCACATCATCATATATTTAAGCAAGGAGCGTATCAGTTAGCAACTGTAAATACCTGCGCCAAGTAAACTATCTACAGCAGGATAAAATATTCTCCATCTTTTTATTAGGGAAAGAAAAATTCTGTACCTGCTACGATGTTGAGGGGTCATTTCTAGAATAGCAAGATTTCTAGAAATCATACAAATCAACTTTATTTAGTAGATCTTGTTATGGCTACTACACAAATTGCTGGACCAAGTCAGAACTTCACTTGTGATTATTGTGTTGCATCCAACATCTCTCCAGGTTCCCGCGCAAGAAGAAATAATCACTGTTCCAAGTCAGAACTTCTGCATTTCCAATACATGAAGCTCCTAACATCTCTAATCAGAAGTTTAAGGTGACCAAATTAAGATACCCAAATTTTTGTAGAAGTTGAAGCGGCCTATCATCTTTAATCAACAATTCATACCGAAGGAAATCTGACATACATGCTTGATGAGGGACAGTGAACATGTGCAGCGGCAGTTACCTATGCTTGCGGTGTCCGGCAGCACGCGCGTCAGGCGGGCGGGGGCGACTCTGTGTGTCTCCGGCCGGCGGTACGCACGTCGCACAGGCGCCGGGCAGGCAGGGTTGGAGGCTGGGCGACACCAATAGACAGGAAGGCGCGTGAAGAGGGGCTGCAGCACGGCTGAGAGGAGCTGCGGCACGGCTTAGAGGGGCAGCGCCACGGGGGAGAGTGCGGGCCGCGGCGCGGCGGCGCGCAGGCGCGGTGAAGAGGGACGGAGGCGCGGCTGAGCTAGTCGGCGGCGCAGTGGAGAGGGGAGTCTGGCGTGGGCGTGGGCGTGGGCGGCGAGGCAAGGACGCGTGTGAGGCGCGCCGGAGGCGGCGGCGGCGGCGGTGAGGTGGTGAGGCGGCGGCGGCGGTGAGGCGCGGAGTCGACGGCGGTGAGGCGGCGGCGGCGGTGAGGTGGTGAGGCGGCGGCGGCGGTTTCGGCGACAGTTTCGGCGGCAGTGAGCCGAGGATTTCGTGCGTCGTGGGCGCCGAGAACCTTCTCTGCCTTTGGTCTCGAACCGTTTTCTTTTTTTTTCTTTTTGCTGTCTAGGGGAAAGATCGCTCAACATACATCATTGAGAAGATCTGAAACATTGGATTTGGAGGTATGGACGGGTCAGATCCTCGCAGTCTGGGTATTTTAATATTAGTGGAGATGTCGAGTAATCAATAATAAAACTACTGAATTCGCAAAAAAAAAAGTTGGTGAATTTTTTTTAGGGAGGAGTTGGTGACGTTCACTTGGGCGCGGATCATAAAAAAGCGCTTTGCTGAAGAAAAAAAACGTGTCATAACTGAAACTGCTGCAACTCTAGTTATTCGATCTAACACTAGCTAGACGATGAGTGTGTTGGTTGATTGGTGGTGATCGACGGACGGATGAATGCAAGGCAAATTCGGAGAAGCTTCATTTTGCACCGATCGCAGCCGTGAATGCATTGTCGAGTGTTCCACCGCGCGCGGTTGCGCCACAACCGGGGCCGGCGGCGATCGGAATATTGATTCCATGCCATCTCTCGATCGGCTAGCAGCGCAGCAGCAGCAGGTAGCAGCCGTGTGTTGGAGAATATGAAGCTTCCAGGATCCATCCATTGAGTACGTGCCTTCGTACGTACGTAGCTGGTCATTCTTTTCTAGCTAGTCGTTAAACATATCGGCCAAGGCCAATTAACAACGTACGTACTGCGCTTGAGATTGAGAATGAGACTGCGATGATTGAAATCCAAATCGACTGGATTATTGACTTCAAATCGTCGATCCATCGTTACATATATGGTAGTGGTCGATCGATGATGAGATCCTCTCGACAGATCGATTATGGATTCAACCTAGTAGCTAGTATGCATGGATTGGAATGCATACATTACATTCCACTCCGCCCACGCATGCATGTATATATATATGTAGCTAGTTAAATTGGATATATGATATGATCGCGCGCGATCGATGTGACGATCGATCGATCTACTTGTTCTTGGAAGAAGATTTGTCGTGGTCGTGGAGCATCTCCTGCAGCACGTCGTCGTCCAGGCACTCGAACTCAATCACCTGCTGCTGCCTCGCCGCCGACGAGGAAGAAGCACCGCCGCCGCCGCGCCTCGTCTCCGCCTCGTAGACGTGCGCCCGGTCGGGGAAGTTGAGCACGGCGTTCCTGCCGCGCATGGAGTAGGCGGAGCGGTCGTACGCGGCCGCGGCTTCCTCGGCGGTGTCGAAGGTGCCGAGCCAGACGCGGACGCCGTGGCGGCTCGAGTCGCGGATCTCGGCCGCGAACTTGCCCCAGGGACGACGACGGACGCCGCGGTACTTGGTCTGGTCGCCGCCGCCGCCGTCCATGATCACTGAGCTAGCTAGTGTGATCGTGGATCAAGTACTGAGGCACGTACTTACAGTTGGATTGGGGAACCCTAGCTATCTTGATCTTGATGGAAGGGAAGGGAAGAAGTGAAGCTGGGTGAGCTGGTACTGATGGAGGTTGTGGGCGGGGAAGAAGGGTTTAAAAAGGGTGGGAAAGGGATATGTCAGTATTTGGGTGTGGGCCCGGCACGTGCCGAATCCAGCCATTTAAAGGAATCAACCTCAGGAAGCGTAAAGGCCTACGTCCTGCCTACCTAAGCTCAGGTGTATGTGTGTGCATGCATACATGCTTACGTACTATAAATTTGGTAGCAGTATTTTCCGCCAAAAGAAATGGCAGCAATACGTATTGTATAAGTGGTCTCAGATCAATATACCATCAAACTGAATATATTAGTTAGAATTCATAGTTCCGAGAAACTGTTGTACCTAGTTAAATTTGTTTATGGGGTGATTACATCGGGATCAAAGTTTTGATTACCGGTAGGAAAAATTTCCCGAGGGGTCGGGATTTCCGGTTATCGCAGTTACCGGAAAATCCCGACTGATTACCGGACAAATTTGAAATCTGAAAACTTGCGGAGCACTTTGCTCCACCAAGATGTTATTTGTTATTAAGTGGTCCAAAACTCGGCACTACCCGCTGATTGCTCGAACTTAGTGTGCATTGGACAAGTGGGTGAAAACATCGTCTGTCTCGCACAACAAACCTTTTCTCTTTCCTATTATCATTTTGTCAAAAAGAATTTAAATTCAACTGAATATTTAAAGTTTATCTACGAGGTGCTTATGTCGCCTTACTCATCTATGATTGTACATATGCGACGATGAGTGCTTACGTAAGTAGGGCCAAAAATCAAATCAAATGATAGTGCAAATTATGAAGGCCGGGATATGGAGACAAGGTAGACGTAGACAGTGAGGTGAGATTAAGGTGAGACGTGGCGGTTGCCAAGAGTGATCTCTGTCTCTATCAGTCCATGCATCTAGGTAATGTTGCGCTGACCATGACCAATTGACCAAGCAGTGAAGGAGCTAGCGACGACCTTGTCAACGCCAACCTCTCCATACACCATAGCCTCATGCATAGGCATAGCTGATGATCCTGCGGTTGTAGAACGCCTTTCCAACCGTCACTTAATAAATAAATTTGGTTGGGCCCGCACCTTTCTACTAGTAATCGCAGTTCAACCTTCTTAATTATTCCATCCATCAACTAGCTAGTTAGCTCTCTAGTTTAATTAATTTGCTTTAAAGCACCAGGGTGCTGACTGTCGCTTCAGTGATAATGGAAATCGACGCCCCCTTTTGGGGTTTTGCATGAAAAAAAAACCTCATCGAAACGGAATCTGGTCTACTTGAAATAAAGCGGTTAATTAACTAACTGATTTATCAAACCACTGAGAGAGATATATAGCTAGCTAGATTATCCCTCTACCGACCACTGCGCCGCACATTCGCCAAATTAAATTCCACTTTCTTTAATTAGTTCATTCGATCGGACAGTTGAAAGTCAATAAAAATGGAGATGTCATATATGATCTCTCTGGGTGCGCCCGTTCGTACAACGCATCAGGAACATACATATCGCCTGTTGATTTAATTTGGCCATCATGCACCTTGATTTCGATCTGAGCACATGTCTCGTTGACTAGTTCTCAGCTAACTAAGCTACTAGTTCAAACATGACCAACACGTACGTGCGCGCGCACACGGTTCATTTCACCTTGCTTCAGCATAAGTTAGGCCATGTACAACATTGACAAGGGGTCTTTCCCCCCTGCCATTGCAAGCATGGGCGTATCTAGCGGATGGGCAAGGGGGCCGTGGTCCACCTAGAATTATTTTGACCCCCATATACACCCATGTTTATTAAGCCACTACAAGATTTTGACATTTTTTTTATACAGCATAATGTGTAGAATTGGTGATTTGCCTTTGTAAATTTAAAAAATAGCTTATACGTGTTGTTTACAAATGAACAAATCTTTCATTGCATGCCACATACTATCTCCGTTTCAAATTAGATGACTTATATTTGTAAAAAAATTATACAAAAGTAGATGTATCTAGACATTTTAAAATCTTGATACATCAACTTTTAGACAAATGAGAGTTATCTAATATGGAACGGAGAAACTATGAAACATATTGAATTACAATATTGTGAATCGATCGCCTATCTGTAATCCATCCATTCACGAGTATTTGGCTCCTCCAAGTGTAACATGATTAATCTTTGGTAATATTGCAGAAAAGCCAAGGTGAAGATAATCATGAAGAAGGTATGCAAATGATCAAGTTAGCCATGAGCTATATCTTCTCTAATTCTCATGGTAGGGCTCTGACAATACGAGACTGGAGTGCATCTATGCTTGTGAATTATCCTCAGTTTGACTAAGGTTCAGGTCCTGAATGTGTTCTTCAGGAGTTGGCTACTGAACCATCTGTAACCTTGCCTAATAAAGATCTGTTTAAACCGGAAAAGGGAACTTTGTCCCTGTTTTCTGAGCTCTTGCATGAGATGGAGTGTGCTGCTCTGGTTGTTAGGCCAGTGGGCAAATGCTAAAAGCCTTGTGATGCTTCATATTTTTGTTTCTCTTCAGGTTGTTTTGATGTGGTCCAAAGCTTGCATGGTAACTGAACGGTTTCAATAGAAATCAATGACGCGAGCTCGTTTGCTCATAAAAGATGACATTGAATTATGCCTTAATTTGGATTGAAATTTATTTATTGTTGAATACTCATAGCTACCTTGGATATTTGGACATAATAACAATCAAAGCCGTAGGTGAGTATTCAAATAAAGGGGAGCACCTTGCTATCAGGGCTAGCCGTCAGTGTTTTCAATGCTTATGATAATATAATAACGCCAAAATGTGCTGCAAATTCATGTTCAAGTTGAAATAAGGTCGAAGGGCTAAGTGTACTACTGAAGATTAAGCCTTCCCAACTCTTAAGTTTCCTTTTGAGTCTGCGCTGTCTGAAATACCAAACCCTAAATCTTGCTAGTTCTATTCGTGTGTTTTATATGAGCGCGCCTCACTATTTAGAAAAAAAACACACTAACTTGATCATAAAAGAAAGTGAAACGTTCACAAAGTGAATACAATTATAGGTGCAAGCACCTCACATGCGACGAATGGACCTTAACCACGACGAGTTGTCCGGCCTAGACGTTGATAATGCGAAGACACCTGGGGAAGCCAACCAATATTCCTGAACCTTTTACTGGCTTGCTTGTTTGTAAGCGAGTTAAATACGCTAACAGTCCCTGTACTTGTCGGGTTGGCTCAATTTAGTCCTCATACTTGGAATTTGCTTAATTTTGCCCATGTACTTATGAATTAAGCTCTATTTAGTCCAATTCGATGTTTGTCATCGAATTTGAGCTGCCACGGATGACACGTGGACTGAAATATGCTCCCGCATCCGAGAAAATTGCAAAAAACAAACACAATTATGACTAGGGCTTAAAAATAGAGGACATACATAGTACATTACACGACTTGCTCCATTTGTCGTATCCCTCATCAAGACAAGCCAACATGATTTCACCTTTGGGGCCCACGCCTCTGGCAGGGTGGACGTCGACGGTGGCACGCCGTCGCTGCTAGCCATCAGCAACGAGGTGCTAGTGCATGCATGTGTTGGGGTGTCCGCCTCAACGACGCGTCAGAGCCCGTCCCTGGAGTTCCTTGGCGAGGTCGTTGTGTCTGCGCTGCATGCCTCGCCGGTGGGAGGTGGTTCATGGGCATTACTTACCTACTTTCCAACGGGTTCATCCAAATAAAACATGTTATCATACTGACATTGTCCGGCCTGTCAGAAATAACATTAAAGCGACTAAACTTGTTCATGGTTGCTATCTGCAACAATTAGAGGTTTTTTTTAAATAAAAGTTTGAATAGTCGTTGCTTTTTAAAGCCTCGTCTAAATTGTGGTCATTTTTTTTTGCAATTTTCTTGGTTGCGGGAGGGTGCGCTGGCAAGATTACAGTCCACGTGTCGTCCGTGTCAGTTCAATTCGACGGCAAGCACCGAATTGGACTAAATCGAGCCCAATTCACAAGTACAAGGGCAAAATTCAGTAAATTCCGAATACGAGGACTAAATCGAGTTAGCCCGACAAGTACAGGGACTTCCGGTGTATTTAACTCTTTGTAAGCTCCAGGGGCGTGCCAATTTTTCGATCGTTGTTTGGCTACACAGCACAGCTAAGCCTTAATTTGAAAGAATTGAGCAACACTATCTTGATTATATAGTAGGTAATTTATATTGTTAGATTTGTAACGAAAAACACTTTCTAATTAAGCCAATTTTATAGAAAATATTCCTTATATACCAATTCATTGGAACGGAGCTAGGTAAGATGGATGGAGTTGCTTTATAATCTTACCATTATGTAGCTTTTCTCAAGTAAAAATCAGTCAACCTGTAACAAGTCAAAGATACTAGAAGAATACACACACCCTAGCTAGCCGTGTAATATTCGCACGCACGTGAGAGCAGCCGTGCCGGCGCTTGCATGCATGCATGTAGTTTGAAGCCACGTACGTAATACTAGCTGGAGTTAAGAATTGAGCCGTGCCCGTACGTGCTTATATCGATTCTAATGTGTGCGTTTACCAAACTGGTGGCGGCCGATCGATCGAGCCAATGTCGTCACGGTCACCCGCATGTATGTGTCAATTTGGTTGTAGGCACTCCTCTCCAAGTTAGAAAATGCACCCGCTAGTTTAAATCATAAGTGGAAACAGTTAGGTCGGAAGAAACTTCGTAACATACTCCCTCCATCCTATATTCAGGTAGCGTCCGTGTTTTATGTGCGCCAAGTTTGATCATTAGTTTGACCAATAAAATTCGTGGTAGGTGCTATCAAATTTATACCGTTGGATACATATTTATATAGAGCAGTTTCTCACGGTACAATTTTGATGACATGATTCTCATATATTTATATATTAGTCACTAAATCGATGGTCAAACTTCGTGCATGCAAAACTAAGATGACACATACACCAGAACGGAGAGAGTACAACACTCGATTGAGCTAGCCAACTGTTGGATAAAGTTCAACTTATAGGATCGAACCAACCAAATAAAACTTTTATAACTTAACATTTTGACATCAACTTTCAAATATTAATTAATTTTTTTGAACTTTCCTATCTCCATATATTTTAAATTCTAATTATGATTGTGAATCTTTCCTTGGCAAAAAGAGTAAAATAAGGTGAGCAACACCACGCAAAAAGAAATGTTCACGAGTATATACTACCTGTAACAGACTCAGGCCGGCTATTACTACAGTCGGCCCACCAACTATGCCGCTCCCTGCGGCAGATTTGACAAATTTGATCTTTTTTTAATTCATTTCACAAAATGGACCAAAATTTCAAAAAATTGCGGATCTAACCCTTTTGCACGGCGCCCGCCCCCGGGGCGCCGTGTTCTACTGTACAATGCCCTGGTTAAAGGCGTCGTGGAACCTGCCAGCGTGGCGAGGGCGGTCCCGCCGGGAGGAAGTTCGGCGCCCCGGACCAGGGCGTCGTGCTACTGACCTTAACGCCCCGGGCCAAGGCGCCGTGCTGTTTTCTCTTTTTTTACTCGTTGCGGAAAGTTAATAAAGCAAGCTAGTCCACATACGACACATACAATGCATTAGACCAGTGTTTTGTTGTGTGCTGTTTGAGCCTTGAGGTCTTGAGTTCAAATCCTTGTTATGCATAAAAAACATTCTGATTTTTTCTGACTTTTTTATGTTTTTTATTTTTCACTCGACCAACATATGTAGTATATTACAGTAAGTTATACAAAACATAAAAATATATTTTTTATTTTCCTTCCACCTCGTCAAACTCTGACGAGCTCCCAGCTACCACAGCAATGCGCGGCTCGATCCTACTCCTACGCAGCAAGCAAACACGATTGGGCAAATCAAGGATGAGGAAATGGACATATTTCGTACAGATTGAGGTGAGGACTTGTTTCACAACTGCGCCGGTGGGATTGTTAAATTTATTCTGAAATGGTTCACAACTGCACCGGTGGGATTGTTAGTTCTATTCTGATATTAGCAATTTAACGTGAGACTTCAGAAAACCAACGTCTCAATTAACCCTAGAACAAACGCAGACCTCAAGGTGGAGCAAATCAGTCACTCCGATCAGCACACTACTTCCTAGGCGACTGGAGAGTAAATTAATCTACTATGTAAGATGCAAATACTGAGCTTGGTGCAAGTATATACGAGAATATTTCATCACTCCCAACTTTCTAAGCCTTCCCATATTCAGATAGGTTAGTGTTTGTTATTGAATGGTTATCAGAAATGAGTTACTATCATAATTTTATTATTAGCAAGTGAGATATTGTTCAACGATTAGGACTCTTGCAAATAAATATAAATCACAATTTCATGGGCATGAAGCAGCAAATTAGTTTGACAAGGCAAAGATAGGTGATGAATCCTGGCACGGCACAGAAGCAAAGCAAGCACGAGAGTTTCTATCAAGCAACAACTTTGGTCATAATAATTCCCTATATCTAGGGAAGCAAATGTGGGCAGCTGCCGCACTAATCCTTCCTCAGCTCGATGTACTCATGCCTCGTCCTGGCTTTATTGATTACTACAATCTCCACCTTGTCACCCTGCATTATTTGTAAGTGTGTAGCAGATGAGTACATCAGCAAATACGATAAAAGAGAAACAAACGATCAACTTCAGGAAACATACAGTGTAAACGATCAAAAAACTAGTATAATACATATTTCAACTTTGTATGAGATTTTTCATCTTATTTACGCTTTTTCTAATTTAATTTTTGATCGCTGCATATGCTAATTGAGTGAAAAGTGAAAAAACAACAAAAAAATCGGGGCAAAAATTAGTGCAAAGTTAGGAATTGAACTCAATACATAAAGGCACAAAGAGCACACCACATGCCACTAGGGTAGAGCATGGTACGTGTAGTACTTGGACTAGCTTTTTTTTTATCAAGTTACTCAGCGAGGCAAAAGAAGATTGGAGCACAACGCCTTGACCCGGGGCGTTGAGGTCAGTAGTACGGCGCCCCAGACTAGGGCGCCGTACTTGCTCCTGGCGGGCCCGCCCTCGCCACGCTGGCAGAGTCCACGGCGCTTTTGACTAGGGCGTCGTACTGTAGAACTCGGCGCCCCGGGGGCGGGCGCCGTGAGAAAGGGTTAGATCCGAAATTTTTTGAGATTTTGGTCCATTTTGTGAAATAAATTCAAAAAAGGGTTAAATTTGTTGAATTTGCCACGTACTAGGGGGAGCACAACCACAGCCAGCCACCGCCGCCGGCGGCGCAGCAGCCAGCACAACAACAACGGCTCCGTCGCGGGCAAGAATGAGATCATACTCTGAATTTTGTTCAGGCACATGCATGGTGCATACATATCAATACTCCCTCCGGAGAAAACCAGAGTAGCTAGGAACGAGAAATGTCACAATGGCCAGAGCTGCTTGCCCATTGTGCCGTCGGCGGACCATGCAAGTGGCCGCCGCTGTACCCGAATAGATGTCTGTCGTCGTGGCGAACAACAGATGCCTACGGGTAGGCTAATTTGTGGGGCCGGATGGACGCTAGAGGATTCGGGGAGGGATAGCGCGAAGGGATCGCACACGGATAAACAGATGAACACAAGGATTTACCCTGCTTCGGGGCTCTCATGAGGAGATAAAACCCCTACTGCAGCATCTAGCCTACTCTGCGTATTTCTTCTCTCCGCATGTGAACATTACAACCGCTCCATGAGCCGGACCGAGTTGCCTCTAAGAGGTCTTGGGGGAGAACGAGAGCAAGAGCCGTGCCCGTGGCCTAGGCCTCGCTGCCCATGGCTTGGCTTTGGCCTTCCCCCTGGTGCTCCTTATATAGGAGGAGCCCAGGGGACAAGAGGTGGCCCACATGCCACTATACATGTACTGTAGCCGAGGTGACTACTGGGGTCTTGTCCGCACTATTCACTGCATCATGCAGTGTACTCTAGTCACATCATCGGCACTGTAGCCATGCCTGGTCACACTCAGGGCAGGCAGAACCCGCGCGGCCCACGTCCTTGTCTTGTCTGCTTGCGCTTGTCTTCAGAATCATCCGTACCGGTCGGGGGAGTCGGGGGTGACGCCATGTCGGGAAAGTCGGGGGTGACGCCAGCCGGGAGTGCCGCCAAGTCGAGGAATCCGGGAGTGCCGCCAAGTCGGGGAAGTCGGGGGTGACGCCAAGTCGGGGAAGCCGGGTGTGCCGCCAAGTCGGGGAAGTCGGGGGTGACGCCAAGTCGGGGAAGTCGGGGAAGCCGAGAGTGCCGACAAGTCGAGGAAGCCGGGAGTGCCGCCAAGTCGGGGAAGCCGGGAGATGGCGCGGGCGAGCTGAAGGCGGGGGCGAGGTCGAAGTCGGCGCGGTGGTGTCGGTGAGGTGAAGGTCGAGATTGGAGATAACTCGGACGGCCCGAAATCCAAAAGCATCATGCCCCTCCGCTGGCTACCTCTGTCCACCCGAGTTACCCATAAAGTCGGCCCATCCCCAGTTTAGGCTGGCCGGGAGAGCGTTTATGTCGGGCCGAGTCGCATCTCTTTGCCTATCATTTTATCTTTCACCCACTTACTTATTTAACTTCCATTTTTCCTCTAGTATAAGCATAATAACCTCATATCTTTAGGGTACCGGGGATCACATCCTCGACAATGTCCGCCTCCAGCAATGAGATGATGCTGGAGAACAGGTTGTCGAACATGATCTCATCTACCTAGTTTGCCTCCAAGGATCTTCCTCGTTTGTAGAGACTAATTAGGGCGAACGAGGCTAGCTTGATAAGTACCAGTTAACCACCCAACTTTTTGTCAAGGGGCCCTTTGCAAAAAACGATCCGGCTACAGACTAGTCAACATAACGCCACATAGACAAATACAGCCCTGCATCGGCTCTGGTGTATTCAGGCACCGTAAGTAGGTATTTCCATTGTACGATGACCAAAGTGGTTTTCGTGGACAAGTTGGAGTACCATTGATGCATTTCACTCTTAATGAAATCAGATCTGAACATTCAGGGCCTAGTTGAAATTTCAAAATCCGTTTCTGAATTTATTTGGGTGAGAATTCACTGATTTTGACGGACTTAAAACAATTAATTTATTTGATTTAGTTTTTAAAACCCTCCTTGCTTATATTTTGATTTTGAATTTTTTTTAAAGCATGACATGCAGTTGCAGACTTGCAGTATGTCAGCTTCACTAGGAACCTTCCGGCATGCCCCATCTGCACTCATTGTTGCTGCTTTTTGGATGTGTTTAGGCAAATTTAGCGACAAACAAATTTGTCAGCTACTCCCTCCGTTTCATATTAGACATACTTATAACATGCGTAGAAAGTCATCTAGTTTGAAACGGAGAGAGTAGTAAAGATGTTGCGGCACCTTGCATGCATCGAGGTGAGCTTCCTGTCTGGTGCCTGCAGAACCATATCAGATCATGGACGCAGTGCTGTGTGTTCTTGATAACTGTCAACGTACAGCGACAAGGACAGGTAAGTCTATACTCCTTAAAAGAACGTAGAAGATAGGGCTTGGTCAATGGTGTACATATACGCAGGCAGACGCGATATTGATTAGATTTGCTCAAAGTCTGCCGCTGAGCTGAGGACCAACTCACCAAAGCAGACATCCTGGCTAGGAAGAAGAATTGGTTGGAGATCAGGTCATGTTCCATGTCTGTTAACTAATTTGACCAACATTTAACCTAATATAATAATTTGCATCATAACGGATAAAGAGAAGCTTCCTTGAATTGATTTGAATCTCGACAACACGGACTCAGCTCGATCGACTGATGAAACTGAAACCAACATTGTTGTCTTGACAGAAAGAGAACAAAGAATTGAGACCGCAATACGTTTGATTTGTGCAAAAAATGAATAGAAATGTGACACTCAATTGAATAAGAGATAGATGTGACACTCAATTGAATAAGAGATAGATGCTCTGAATAAGTGAGATGAGCATGGAAGGAAGGAACGAAGACATTAATATCCAGGAAACTTCCCCTTTGTGTGGTCTTTTTATTTCCTATTACATATCCTTCCCTGCAAGTTGAAATGCTTGCCACTTCTTTTTGTTTGAGAAACACAGTACAAACGCAGACGCTCACAACACGCACGCATACTCACCCCTATGAATGCATACACGCACACCCTAACCCTATGAGCACCTCCGTAATACTGAGCCGGCGGATCGAGTCTTGAGATTGACGAAGTCACACCACGGGCGGCTCGCTTTCGACGGGAACGTCGCCTCCCACAGGAAAAATATTCCGCCTAAATGAAACACACAGACGTCAAATTTGGGTTTTGAACTCTGACGGGCTGAGAGTACAACCACCCTGCTAGCAATCCAACTACAGGTTGGTTTGCAAATGCTTGCCACTCTTTGTCTTTCGTTGAAACAAATATTTTAACAACTCCTATTGTTTTAGAATAACAACTCCATTTCTTAGGGTATAGTGTTTTGATCGAATATCAGCTGGTCAATTTAGTTCATGAATCATTCTTGGATAGTAGGATGGGTCAAGCACATTACTGCGAAACCATGTATATGTGTCGTCCGCACATTGGTACACGAGTTAATTTGACTAGCTCGTTCTGGTTGATTTCCTTTTAATCTTTTTTGAAAGAAAGAGGCAAAAGCTTTACCTTTTTATATTGATATAGAAGGAGCAAACATGAAGGCCTAGGCCAAAATAAAAAAAGGATCGCATAAAGACGTTTCAGGCGACTATCTCTGGTAAATGTCTGTCACCCGCGAGGATCCAGTTTTTGCCTTCGTCGCTAAACACAAATCTCCTGCTGAAACGTGCCTTATCTTAAAGGGTTCAGAACAAATACGTCATCTCATCTGTATCCTCGGATGTACACAAAACCATGATATATTATCAAAGCCGATACAGGACAAGGAGGTCAAAACATCAACATGCAAAGTACAACTACTAGAAATGAGAGAGAAGCTTCCTTGCATTTATACGTAAGGAAGGTATGTACAATGCAGAGATAGAAGTGCATCAATGTTGGATCAACGGATGAAACTATATTATAAAAGAAGAAGGAATAACACTATTATGTTGTCTGGAATTAGCATATGAGATCTTGGATGGATATGAAAACTGAAGAAAATGAGGGACTACGAGATGATGGTATGTGTACTAGGGAAGGAAGGACCCTTGGTGTCATTACATCCATAACTCATTCACAGCAACTACAACATGATTACCACCAACTTGTCCCATATCTTCTCCAGAATTATACACTATTAACTTTGAGGATCCAGAATTATACACACTAAAAGAGCTCCTCAATTCCAGGCCAAAAAAATGCTATTACTACAACAAGATGGTTAGAGGCTACACAAACAAAAAACCGTTCCGTTATTCAGCGCGCACACACACATGCATACAGCAGCCCTGCCTGCTTATCCATTATTACATCAACATATGAACATCTCTAATAAACCTAACTACCTATCAGCTGGAGCCACCGGAACAGTCTCCGAGCCCTTGGGCTTCGTCACCGCCGCTTCAGCGAGAGATGGACAGCTGCGTGGGCGCGAATGGAATGGGTCACTCACAGTACGCCTCACCTTCCTGGCCGTCGCGTTCCTCCTGGCGGAGGAAGGAGAACGCGTCGCCTCAGGAAGGTGTGTGTCGATCTTCGACAGGCTCCGCAGCGTCTCCAGCTGTTTTCTCGGCGTGCCATTGCTTAAGCCCGTGTGCACCATGCCGTCATCGCTCAGGTAACCGTTCTCCAGGCAGTCCCCCATGGCCAGGTCGTCGTATTCCTCGTCAGATCTGTTGCAATCCTCGTCGACAGAACCTTCCATCTGCTAACCATATAATGAACACATATGTTTAACAATCGATTCCCACACTTTGACAATCATTTTCTCCAATAAAGAGAAACAGTTTTTAACCATGCATAGACTGCAATGGAGTTCACAAAGTACAGAGCCTAAAGAGGGAAGAACTACCTTTCAGCTAGTTGCACAAGATCACCTTCAGATAATTCACTATTCATTAGTTTGGTTACATTTACTCTTTAGGACATCAACCTCCAAAAGAAAATCCAAAACAAGAATGCAGTCAAATAACCCGATCTAAACACTATTTTCAGTGGTGGACATCTGGTGTTGATATCTAAGCATTTTGCAACTCATTACAGGCTTACAGCAAATCTAAAAATTAAGCTAATGAATAGGCTTCCCAGTCTCACCTCATCATGGTTCTCCTCATGATCTTCTTCACTTAGGTCCTCGTCACTTCCTGAATTTGGTGGAACGTCAGCTTCTTCTTCATCGTCGTCATCACTGCCAGACGCAGCTGATGACTCTTTAATCTAGCCTCGACAAAACAAAATCAGCGATTAAGACACCAATTTCGCGGTACAACAATAAATCAGCTGATGACTTTATTTTCGATCTAACAAATTAGATGGTGTTATCTATCTCTACCAACACAACAGTTGTAGCAAAATCAGAGAAGTTTGTGTTACCAGGAATGAAGTAAAATTGCATACCTCTTTACAATGTCCGTCCAACTTCCTAGGGGAACCGGATGAAGATTCGACATGGCTGCTACTGCCTTCGTTACCATGGGTCCGTGAGTCGTCGGCACTCCCTGCTTGACTTGTGCAGCCTGTGTCGGTAGGCCAGGCGCTTATTCCAAAGGAGCCAAACTGGAGATTGACCGACTCTGTCCTTCCGATATTTAGAGGTCCATATATCGGGTTTCCGAGAGATCTCTGGTTGCCGTCTTCGGAACTGCTCTTCCCATCTGCACCACCGGATTCAACCGGCCAAGCCTTGGAAACAGATCCATCCACATTGATAATGGCCATGAGCTTTCTCGAGGATCCTAGGCGTTGGATTAATTTGAACATCCCCTTGGAACTCATGGAGTTAGCAACATTCTGGTTTTTGTACTCGTCATTTACAGCAGCTACAGTATTTGTATCAGGGTCATACAGCTGATCTCCAGCAGCTCGCCTGCGGAGGGAGCTAAAGACGGTGGCATGGATGGAAGCCACACTACGGTCAACATTAGTGTTGTTTACCTTGGGAACTAGGTATTTGTCAGCTCGGCTACAGAGGTACTCTTGGATGGTTCTGATATTGTTGATGTATTTGACATACTTGTTTTTTGTTGGGTCAAGTGTCATGTACTTTGCACGTACAGCAAACCTCTCCGTGTGCTTTCCCTCACTGGATATGTATATCATGAAAGGAATTATCGATGGATGTTTCTTCATTAACCCCATCTGAAATAATAGTACATATTCATCATAAATGAGAACGCCTCAAGGGAAAGAACATAATACTGGAAAAAATAATTTTGTTTTAAAAAAAGTACCACAAAGTTAAGGCTCAGGTGAACACCCTCGACAACAACGGATTCTTTCCGATCTTCCCACGCGGTAATCAGCCGATCCAAACTATCAATCACCATCTCACTCTGTGCTTTATAACCTTCTATAGCCATTTGTTTCTTCCCGATTGGTTTTCCGTCAACTTTGTCGCTATGAACCCCACTTCCCTCAGAGTCCATACCCGAGTTGCTTGACATGCCAGAGCGTTTTTTCAATTTTCGCCTAGCTTTCGCTTCAGAAACTGCTACAGGATCAAGGCATTCGCCTGCATGATAGGTCGATGCCCAAAGAAGAGGGTTTTCTTTCTCATCAGCAAAGCTCCGCATCATGTGGCGTATAGAATCTGTGGAAACTACGGTCGTGATCCCTAGTCTGCTCCCCTGTTGAAACATCAGAATGCTTATAATCTTAAAATCAGATAGAAAATAGATTAAATTGGTTGCACAAGGCGTGCTCTGGCTCTGAAGAAACAGATTGGATTCTCTGCTTGTAGGTCAAATGTTCAACATAGCAGGTAATTAAGAAGGATTTTAATGGTTGATGATCTAAATACTATAATTTCTCATATAAATGTTGAAAGAAAAGAAAGGTAAACTGGGTGCACAAGGCATGCTCTGGTTCTGAAGAAATAGTCTACTGTCTCTGCTTGTAGTCAAATGTCCAATGTCACATCTAAATCAAACTAGGGTCTCCTGACGGCATCAACAGGCTGCCTAAATGTTATTGATTAGCTCTGACAGTATCTAATCACACAAGCTGGTGTAAGAAACATTTCAGCAGTACATATGGTAATAATACAAAAACAAAAAAGGGGGCGATGTATACCAGCAACGTAGAAAGAGTAGACTTGCCGCAACCACTAGTTCCGCAGAGGAGAACTGTGACAGACTCCTTTCTTTCTCGGATCCTGCGGTGAGATACAATAATATCAATGACGCGGAGAAGGGCATTAAATCTACACCTTTGAAGGTTGTTTCCCCTGACATGCATGTGTGGAAATGCACAGGCAGTAGAATGTTTGAAATGGTCGACATATGATTTACAGAAGTTGCATTGTTAAGTGTTAACAAGGAAAATTCAGTTACTGATTTTAACTCCGACAGATTACAGCAACCATTTTACCGCTTGCTAATATAAGTGATATACATTATAGATATGTGGTGTTCCCTCGTGGCACCCAAATTTAAGCATGGTATAAAAAATGCACTAAGAAGTTGGGAGATCTTAATATTAATAAGTTAGTCGGCCCGACGGTGATGTGATGGGCAGTCCACCGCGGTGCAGTTGATTAATTTTGACAGACATGTACTGTGCTCTGTATGTGTCCTAAATGGAAATCTTTCCTTTGTAAACCATGTTAAGGAACCTTAGGATGACCAGGCATGTGACCAGGTGGGTGTATTGTGTTCTGAATGAAAGACACGTTTACTTTGTGAAGCATGTTAATAAACTACTGCACAGACATGTACTGTGCTCTCTAAGAGTCCTAAATGGACATCTTTACTTTGCAAACCATGTTAAGGAAGCAGAGGATGATCAGGTAGGTGTACATGTACTGTATTTTGACATACATGTAGTTTGTGAAGCATGTTAACAAACTAGGGGATCATGATTCACCAGATTGGCGAACGCTATTCAGTAAGACAGAATACAAAAGCAAAGAACGTGTCTTGACCTGCAGGCGAGGCTGAGGTCGTTCCTCTGGTTGGGGGACAGGTACTTGTAGAGGGCGAGGGCCTGGCAGACGAGCTGGAGGAAGAGTCCCCTGGGGATGAGGACGGTGGTGCGGCGCTTGTAGAGCTCGAACTGGAACTGGCGCGGGCTGGTGGCGTCGTCCGGGAGCTCGTACCGCTGCACGCCGCCCGCGCCTCCGCCGGACATGGCCATGAGCATGTCCATCTCCGATGGGTCTTTGCCCCGGATCACATCGAACACCCTCCGGCTAATCTGAATCGAAACGGAAATCATACGGGATCGAATCGAACAGGAAAGCGGGGAGGGATTGGGGAAGACAGGGGGAGACCTCGAAGGCGTGGCGCGGCTTGCATCCCATGAGCTGGAGGGTGCTGTGGAGGAGGGATCGGGTGTAGCGGAAGGAGGAGCCATTGCTGTCGTCCACCACCACAATGTAGAGAAGCTTCGCGTGGCCGGCCATGGCGCTCGCGGCGGCCTGGGCCTGGGGGGAGAGGGGCAGAAGAAAAGGCTCGATCTTTCGTCGTCTCCTCGCCTGGTCGGTGGTTCCTTCCTTGGTTCGTTCGTTCGTTCGTTCGGGACACCACACCACACGGCACACGGTGTACGAATTGGCTTTACCTGCTACTGCTACTAAAATTTTGCCAACGTGAGAATCCCGCTTAACTTTCTACCCGCCATACTATTGGCTTTACTTTCTGCTGTACTAATAATAATAAAATTCATAGCGCAAGCAAGCATCTTGGAAAGAATAATCTTCCCAGTCCCATCAAAAGCTGAGGCATCTTTTAAAACATTAGAACACACTTAAGAAAATTAGAGACACACCGAAAAACTAAAATGTAGTGCGGGCTACACGGTGCCCTTTAAAAAAATGTTGAAATTGATATTTTTGAGTTTCCAAAAATCTGGAAAAAAAAATCTCAGATGTAGATATTGTTGATATCTACAATCTTATAAATTTATAACTTCAAATTCGTTGTATTTTGGGTTGCACAAAAAAGAAAAATTGGTAGATCTAGGTGGTGGGCAATACACAGTTTTAAAATTTCCCATGATTTATCATTTTTGTGCAGCCCAAAATACAACAAATTTTTAAGTCAAATTTTGCACGCTTGTAAATGTCGACACTATCTATATCTGTGATTTTTCAAGATTTTTGTAAACTAAGAAATATCGATTTAATTTTTTTTCATAAAAACGGGCATCATGTAGCGCGGACTCAATTTGTCCACTTTCCACGCACACACAAAAACAATTCAGATTTAAGATAAAAAAAACACTGGCATACAATGAAGAATCCTGACATTTTAGTTGAGTTAACGATCTTTCGTGGAGGCTAAGAGCATCTCCAGTAGATGACCTAAAATAGGGCACCAACTTTTTAGTTATAGGGTGCGAAAACTAGTTTTGCTCTAGTGAAGCATGCATTTTAGGGCACCGAAAAACTAGAAGCTCCAATAGATGATGTAAAATAGGGCTCGAAAACATATATTCATCACACACAAATGCATACATATGAATCATAAAATGCACAAACAATATCAAATTAAGTCTTAAGTAACATGAATTCAAATCAAACACACATAGTACATAACTATTACATACTTCATCTTTTCAAATAAAATACAACAACAATTTCATCAAACATAGTTCAAAGATCATCACAAAGAGCATACAACAAACAAAGAGATGAAACTATTGCGGATTCGCTAAGACTGACGGTCAGAGGCGAATGACAGTAGTGGTGGCGGAAATGAGCTTCCACACCTCGAATTGAGCGGTAGTCGGCGGAGGATGGTGACAGACGAATCTTGCCGCAACATGGCGCGGTGGCGGCGAAAATAGATCACGGAGGACGGTGAGGGGTCCGAGCGGCGGAGATCCCACAACTATTTGTTCACTCAAAAGAGCAACACACATTTTGCAAAATACAAGTTAAAAGTGGCAGTAGAAAAATGAGAGGAGTATGTTATCGATGAGCAATAATATGAGGAAGGGGAAATAGATTCATGTAGCCGGAGAAAACCAGTATTCTGAAATTTTGCAAATGCAAAAACTTACAATTGCCTTACATATAAGATGGCACCGGAGTAATAGTACTACACATTCTTACAAAACCAGGTTTTTAAGTTCACTACCCTAAACCCTAATCCTAAACTAAAACTTCAATACTGAAATTAATACAACATGAATTTAGTATATAATATTTTCTTCATCTTCTCCTTGTTCAACTATTTAATAGAAGAGCAATGTAGTGCTTTAGCTTTTCTTCTCCTCCTTCAGTCAATCCCTATGTTATGATGTATTCTTCAATGATATTTTGTTAATATTATTTAGAAGATTCTCATAAACTTCCCTCACCTTGCTCTCATGCATAGATAGAAACTGGCCGATTCTAACCACAAAGTTTTGTTTATTACTTCTAGTTGTTTCTTCTCTTATGAAACCTATAATTTTATTGAGCTCCTTCTAAAATATCTTTAATTCTCTTTCCCTTACATATCCGCCATAGCTTTATCAAGCTTTCTTAAGTGGCTCGGGCCACTATGCATCCACCTACCCCACTACTCCACATACCCCCCTTCTAAAAAGGTGAAAATAATATGAAATACTACCTGTTTCGATAAAAAAAAGTTATAACAACACATCATTCAACTATGTAGGGTTGGTGGACTATTTGGAAGGATATTTTTTATAAAGGGAGTTTTATTACTTAAAGAGTTTTAAGCATTACACCCGGCCTCTGGCCCTCTGCATAACTATGATGCACACAGCCGTCACGAGTTCAACAGTACGAAAAATAAAAATTAAGGTGTGTTACATATCATGATGAGAAATTGTAAAAACGCCTATGGTGGTGGAGGGCCGATACGCAAATTATGCTGCCATCCATGTTGGGATAAAAAGTCTCTCGCCGTATCCTCCAGTCTTGTACACACCTTCATAAATAGGCCTCGATGCTTCACACATTGCAACTGAGACCACAAACGGAGCGTAGCTGTACTCCTGTAGATAACCTGCATGATAGAAGAATTTTTATCATAAAAAACCTTGGCATTTCTACACAGCCAAAGCGACCATATAACCGCAAGCGATGCCACCCTAATAAGTTGTTTAAACCTTCTATCCACATCATTCAACCAATTGCCTAGAATATTAGCAATATTGATTGGTGGGTATAAGGTAGAACCTATCTGGATGATTGACCATATAGAACTAGCTAATTTACACTCGAGAATAAGTGTTTAACAGTCTCGTCCTTATGACAGAAGACACACCTTTTACTTCCATGCCAATTGTGTTTTGCAAGGTTATCTCTGGTAAGAATTACTCCTCGACGAAGATACCACGCAAAAACCTTGTTTTTGAGTGGTGTCTTCATCTTCCAGATTTTCTTGTTATTATTTACTGGCACATCTGGTTGGATTAAAGCTTTATACATAGAGTCCACCGAGAATTTTCCACTCTTGTGTAAATTCCAACGAAACTCATATGTGCCATGCGTCAGATTGACCAGAGTCAACCTTTGTAGCAACTCATGCCAAGATGCTAGCCGGGGACTAACAAGATCTCTCCTGAACGACACATTTGGAGGAGAATTCTCCAACACCTGAGCGAGTGTATCGCTTTTGTGAAGCCCAAGGACTATGTTGTATAAAGTTGGATATTGTACTCGGAGCGAGGTAGTGCCTAGCCACCTATCCTCTCAGAACCTTATCTTTGAACCATCTTTGATGGAAAAAGAACCATATGGAAAGAAGAATTTCTTCGTCGCCATAAGGCCATCCCAAAAGTGAGAATCACCCGGTTTCCAAGAAACTTGTGATACCTCACTTGAGCCAATATACTTTCTCCTTAGAAGAGTTTTGTTGGAGATATGTTCTAGAGGCAAATAATATATTGATTATTGAAGTATCTCATTAAGTTTATAATAGGTTTATATCATGCTATAACTGTATTGATAGGAATCATTAATACAGGTGTGGTATTAAACTAACCAGTGTCCCTAGTAAGACTTTATTAATACTAGTTCATTACGCAACAGACGATCGTGATTCAGATCATGGACATTTATGTCGGTTGGTAATGTGGTCACACCATTTGTTAAATGTTGTGATGGACTTTACCCAAAGATTAGTATTGCAACGAGATCGTGACACGATGTTCAAGTTGCAGTAATAAGAAACGTTGAAACCTAATCCTTAGACCGTGAGGTGGTACTTAATCGCTGCTTCGGAGGGATGCCTTGACTGCACCAGTAGTCGCTTAGTACTGGAGCGATCAGAAAGGTTACTATCAGGTATTCCGTTGAAGTATGTTGAGGCGTATGCATCAAGATCGGGATTTGTTCATCCGCGTGAAAGGAATGATACTCTGGGCCCACTCGGTGAGATTACATCCAACGCTACGCAGCAAGTGACTAGGTCACATGAGATGTAAGATCACATGAACGAGTAAAGAAGCATCTGTCGGTAATGAGATTGAACCCGGTATCATGATACCGACGATCAGATCTCAGACGATGTTAGTATCGAAGGAACAAAGGAATAGGGTTATTTATTATCAACGTTTACGGTTCAACGACAAAAGATCTTCGTGAGCGCACAGGGGTCAGCATGGCCATCCAGGTCCCCCTGCTGATCATTCACCGGAGAGAGTCTCGGTGATGTCTGGAGTGTTCCAGAACCGTAGGGTAATATACACTTAAGGGGTCGATGAATTTAAGATGGTTTTAGATGTCCGGAGTTAGCGGAGAATATTTTAGAGACCACCGGAAATTGTTCCGGGAGAGATTCCGAAGTCGTATCGGATAACCGAAGGAAGTTCGGAGGGTTTCGGAAAAGTTCCGGAAGAGAGGAAATATTTTATATATGATATAAATATGTTAAATAAGTTAAATTAATGCTAATTGATGAATTAATATTATTTTTAATGAATTTATTTTGATTAAATTCGTATTTAACAAAAGGGGCCCATTAAATGGGCCAACTGCTAAGGAGAGAAGGCCCAAAAGAGGGCCAACTTGCCCCCAAGGCAAGGGAGGCCAAACCGACCTAGGTTTAGGGTTGGGGGGGGGGGGGGGAGGGGGGGTTCGGCCGAACCCCCTGGACTCACCTAGGGCCGGCGGCTGCCTCCTCCTCCCCCTCCTCCTATAAAAGGAGGGGCACCCCTCCCCTTTTCCTTGTCCCATAATTCCCTTTGGAATTTACTCTCTCTCTCTCTCTCTCTCTCTCTCTCTCTCGTGTCTCTCCCTCCCACGTGGTTCCTCGAAGAGCTGCGTCAGGGTGAGATATTCTCCACTGTTGCACGCCGTCGTGCTGCGGGATACTTCCAGATACGATCTAAACAGATCTACTTCCGCGGTTGGATCGGAGTTCCGGGAGTCTTCATCGTCCACCATACGTGTATGAGTACTCGGAGGCGCCTCGCTTGCGGCGCCAGGTCGTTGCACCAAGGTCTTCCGCGACCTTGAGGTCGGCTACGCTCGTCTTCATCGTCAACACCTGTGCGGGGGTGTAATCCCCGCGATCGGTCTACAAGAGGTATGTTACCGATATCACGATCGTTACCGCATTACTACTTAGATAGATTCTTGGAAAAAGGTGTTGCGCTTGTTAGAATTTTTTTGTTTCTCATGCTGTAACCCAACAAGTTTGCCATACCCCATCTTCAGTAAGAAGTTTAAACAACTATTTACCAAGAAGGGCTCTATTCTTGACCTCCAGGTCATGAATCCCCAGACCACCATAGTCTTTGGGGCGACACACTACATCCCATTTAGCCAGCCGATATTTCTTTTTCTCACTATCCCCTTGTCAAAAGAATCTTGATCGAAAATAATCCAATCGATGCAAGACTCCCTTTGGTAATTGCAAGAAGGAAATCATTTGGAAAGATATGATGGTCGAACTTCAAAGTTAACATTGCCAGAAAATACTACAGAGGTCTCTTGAAAGTTAAGCATGGGTTGCAAGAGAACTTCATCCATAAGGGCAGTCACAGTATGTGCCAAAATTTTAAAGCTTTTGTCATTTGTTTAAAGTGGAGGTTGTGTGCTAAAACCAAAAAAATAGGGAATTGATGCTCCTACATGAGCCTATGCCAAATTCATTCATCAATAAAAAGATTGATATCTCTTGTCATTATACAGGAGATTTGGCTAATCCATAAATAAAAACATGGCAGCCCTTTTGTAAGGAGATTTGGAAAAGGCCACACCGAAACTCGTAGCAAATTTGACCAATGTTCAGCTACATGTTAGATGTGGCATTTGGCCACATTGGCTACACTAATAATTAACAGTTGTGCAGTTGCGAAATCAGGACCATCTCAAGAGTTGCGACTTCACAAGGTTATAGTATGTGTCTGTTGGTGATCATGGTGAGGATATAGCCTCCTCGTTTTTCAGGACAACCCATGGTAGGTCGTTGACAAGGAACTCGCAGGAAGCAACATGTCACAAGGCTCCTAGTGCAATATATTCTGAAAGGTTTAGAAAAAGACTCTTAGTGTTGACTATTTTTTCTCCTTACCATTCCTTGAAGTAGTTTGAAGCCTTGTGGTACTATGATTTGAATGAATCCATGCTGCGGTTCTCGGATGCAAAGAAAAAAAGAAAGAAAGAAAGAAATGGTCCATCCCCTTTGAACAGCACCACAAAGACCGGCTAATATTCTTCATCAAACCTAGGACTATATATATGAAAGCGTTTTATTCATTATTTTCCAGCACACACAAAAAGGTACTATTTCTCAAATGCAGGTAGCAGCCAGAATGTGTTGAAACAATAAGGAATCATGTGTTACTGTACAAGATGAAGTAGAGTGCACTGGGCACTAGGAGTACCATCGATTCCATCCTTATCTTGTTGTTGTGATTCATTCCTCTGCTGCTGTGCTGCCTAATTTCTCTTCTTTCTTTCTTTCGTGTGATTGATCTCCTCTACGGTTTGGGGTTCCTCCCTCTCCACTGATGTGCAAGTCCAGCTCGGACGCACTGGCATCCACCCCAGCTGCATCTCGCCGCCGTTCCCCTTCCTCCGCCTCCACCTCCTTCGCCACGGCTTCCACCTCCTCAGCACCCCGGCACACCACCTCCTCCTCGACCTCCTCCACCTCCAGCCGCTCCAGCCTGGCCGCCGCCCGCGCGTCCCTGCCGACCCCGCCGCTCCTCTACCCGTTCCACGAGCTCGCCGCCGCCACCAACAACTTCCTCGCCAAGCGCTCCCCCTCCGCCACCTACTGGCGCTGCTCCCTCCGCGCCCGCGACGCCGCGCTCTTCCAGCTCCGCGCGCTCCCGGGCCTCACCCCGCACGACGCCGCCGCCGCGCTCGCCCGCACCGCCCGCTACCACCACGCCAGCCTCGCGCCGCTGCTCGGCGCCTGCCTCGCGGGGCCCCACGCATACCTCGCCTACAGCCTCCCCACCGGCGCCGCCACGCTCGCCGCCTGCCTCCAACTCCAGTCGCAGTCCTCCTCCCGCGCCGGTACCGGCAACAAAGATAATAAAGGCGGCGGCTTTGTCAGCCTCGGCGCGTGGCTCCCCCGCGTCCAGGTCGCCGTGGACGTCGCGCAGGGGCTCGAGTACGTGCACACCCAGGCCGGCGCCACCCACGGCCGCGTGTCCCCTTCCGCCGTCCTCCTCGTCCCCGACCAGCCCCAGGGCCTGCGCGCGACACTCACCCACTTCGGCGCCGACCAGTTCGCCCAGCCCGACGACACCGCCGCCGACCGACCTGACGACCTGCGGTCCTCGGACGTGCGCGCGTTCGGGGTGCTGCTGCTGCAGCTGCTCTCTGGCCAACCAGAAGCGTCCAGGCACCGGTTCGACAGGGCCACCAAGGAGTTCGCGAGCGTGTCGGTGGTGGACACGGCGGGGGAGGCGCTCCGGACGGGCCGGGTCAGAACCTGGCTCGACAGGAGTCTCGGGGACTCGTTCCCTGTTGCCGCCGCCGAGAAACTCGTGGAGGTCGCTCTCCGGTGCGCGTCGCCGCCGGCGGACGCGGGGCAGACGCCGGAGATGTCGTGGGTGGCCGGGAAGGTGTCCAAGGTGTACGTGGAGTCCCGCGCGTGGGAGCGGCAGATGCAGCGCTCCGATGGTGATGGTGGCTTCTCCTCCTCCTCCGTCTCCCTCGCGCCGCGCTAGCTACCACATTATTTTGTTTTGTTTCATTGATGATGAAACAGAGAAATTCTTGCGGAATGTGATCCAATTGGAAAGAATTTGAAGAACAGTCACACAAACTCTGTCACAACTATATCCCTCTACAATGCATGTGAATGAATCGCCAAACTCTGTTCGACTGCATGTGAATTTCTTTACAAAACTAATTCAATCACACAAAAGAGAACGAGCACATCTGATTTTGTCCCTTCTACTGTTCAACACCTCCGGGCTTTATCTGTGTCCCTGTTCGGCTGTTCCTCTCTTTTGCATGCAATCAAAGTGTCTTACCCACCCCAAGAACAAATGCACCATGTCCACGCCTAGTTGAATACAATCTAAACTAGTCAAATTATATTTTGGGTAGGAAATTGTGTCTTGCAACATTTTATATATCTACTACATTGTTCGGAATTAAAGCTTCAGTGTGGAATTATCACGGAAATAACAGGAAATTAATGATGTGGAATTGTACTTGACGAAATATACTTAAGGAAGCCGGTACGGCTATACTGGAACACAATGTATATGAATATGCTGGAATTATACCCGGGAACAGTATAGAGCGGAATGCCAGGTTGTCCATAGGATTGGCTCTATGGATTGTTAAAGCCTGCGAGTTTGATTTTATATTCGAACTCGGCGCATGACTCACACATGCGTGCTGGGACCTAATTGTTTAACAGTAATAGGCTCGGTAACTGACTGTTATGTATGGTGGTCGTTGTAACATGTCACGAGTCCTATCTGAAAACAGATCGATCTATTTGGAATTTGGAGTCTATATAAAGGTCCCACCCTTTAGTCTCAATATGCATTGTGAGCGGCATCACCGATAAGGCAGAGGAATAGAGGGTAGGCCGAATTAGCTCCAACCCTAATTTCTTTCATTTTGTCCATTTGAATATGGTGACAGAATATACCTAAAATTACAGCCATATTTGCTCAAAACTGTCTAGTGAATTACAGGCTTCCGAAGTTAGCAAGGAAATATTTTGGTCCCGTCACTATCCTGGACAACATTGGACCACTGGCCTACGGGTTTGAACATGTCCCGGATCATTCACACTCGGGTGTTCAGTTCCCTCCAAGCTCCATTCCATTGTCTCTGGATCAGCTCGCAGTGGAACCTCAAGCCATGCCTTGTCAAGCGAGGGAATTCATGTTGCAGTCCGGCATTGGTGATGCAATGACTCCCATGGGCTCATTACTGCCTCTTCATGCCTCAAGCCCATCAGCCCGCATCGCCGGCCTCTTCCTGCTTCCAGCTGATTACTTGTGAGTTCTGATGCTCTAGTCTCTAGTGTGTTTCTTGCTGCTGGAAATTTGTGATTCCTGCACAGCTGTTGGTAGTCTTGATATTTTGGATTATGTGTTTCTGATTCCTAAATATGTCACTGGTAAGAACATGGTCTACTTTCTGTTTGGTCTTGATAGAGTCTGTTATGCACAATGAACAGATGTTGGTAGTCTTGATATTTTGGAATGGGCATGTTAATTTGCTTGTGCTTGAAAAAACAGTTGACTGAAACAGTTGTGGTTTACTGAAACAGCTGTGGCCTGAAATTGTTGCTGATCTGCCTTTGTTACGACTTGGGACATGCCTTAACCTTTCTAGTATTGTGGATAAGTAGTACTCCCTCTGTTCCTAAATATATGATTTCCTAGCAGTTCCATTTAAACTGTCTTATATTTAGGACGGAGGGAGTAGTTGAATGGATCAGTAGGTATCTACAGTGTCTCTAGTGTGGAAGTCTGTGTACAGATGCTAAAAGATGGTCCGAGTCTACACGGTTATCTATAAACCACGTGTTTGGAGTCAACCTTGATATGGAACTTGTCGATTTCATACTAGTGTCTTTGTTCACATAATTCGGTTCCTTAATTTGGTACTATTTGCCGCTAGTAAACATTATGTCTTGAGTAAACCTTTTGTTACTATTTGCCGCTAGTAAACATTATGCCTTGAGTAAACCTATTAGAAATAATGGAACTACAAAAGCCAAAACAGATGAGTCATCACCTCCCTTTCAGCCTGACAGAAAAGTTGGTGATATCTGTTAATTTTAGCCTATTCTTACTTGTGTTGAATAACACCTGTGAACAATATTCAGATTTCTATCCTACAGTACCAAGTTGAAGCTAATTTATGCACATGCTCTGTACATGCTTCGAATGGTTATTACAAATACATTTCGTAAGTCGTATATTCAAATCTGCACTACTGTACCGTCTTGTTGTTTGTTTATAGTCCATACTATCTGTAGCACACTGGCATTTTTTATCACTCCTTTGATCTAACATAATGCATAGTGAGAGGCCTTCTCTTTTAGTTGAAACTATACCATAACTTTTTTTTGTATATATGATCACCATTGTTACCCCTGGCCAGAAGTTTTTGTATACATGAATCTTACTTAACTCATCATCAGTGAAGTTGCAGTTCAACTATTAATCATCATGATAGCTATTTTTTTTCTCTATGCTGAATTGCACTGAAGTACTGTACTGTTTTTTCGTCTGGATCCACGGCTAGCTACATGTTTGCTGTTGAGCAACAATGAATATGATGCTACCAGCATTAGTATTGCATCAGGCCTAGCTACTATTGAGAGATATTGTGTTGCCTCCTACTGAATTTACCTTGCTATTTTTCTTCTTTAATTTCCCGTCTATCAATGTTGTTCTTGTAGCAAAGAATTTACTTTCGGTTGATGTGGCTACCTGGAAACTTTTGGTGATTATTTCATGTATATATATTAAATCATGATTTATCTTTGTTTTATTATATAATTCATTTGGATGTGTCAGACAGACTGCCAAGCCAAAAACATAATTCTGATTTATCTTTGTGTTATTATATGGCTATAAGCTACCAGCGTTTGTACTGCGTTAGACTCCCAACTGCTCTCCTTCCAGCACGTTTGTTGCTGGAAAAATTAGAATAGTTGAACTATGGACATTTATCAGACGAATCCATGTTGCCTGAGCAACTATGGTGTTGCTACCATGTTTTTCAAACTGTAGGAAAAATTCACAATTGTTCATTTTCAACTGCATTCTACTACTTCCTCTGCAACTAAATATAAGACGTTTTGGTAGCTCAAACGTCTTATATTAAGATACGGAGGGAGTATAATGTTTCCTAGTCCTGACATCCTGTAGGTAAGCTAGACCATTACAAATTTTGTTCAATTTTTCTATTGGTACTTTCTAATTTTTTTGTTCAAGTCCATGCAGTTCATAGATGTACCCATCATCAACCACTGACCTGAAGATTCCAGTTGCGACAACAAGCTTACTTAGGGGGCCTCAGAGTGAAAAACTTAGAGCTCCAAAATGAAGCACTACTCCTCAAACAGCTTTACAAGTTCTAGAACAAAGCAGACATTGCACGGGTCGATTTAGATTGGTACTCTCACTACTCTGATAAAATACCACATACTGTTAAGGAAGGCAGTTACTGGTGGAGAGACATCTGCTTGTTGTCGTGGCAATTCAGTGGTGTATCAAAATGCATTGTTTGTAATGGTTCTACTATTCCTTTTTGGAAAGATAGATGGTTTGAATCGGGTCTCCTAAGCGAACTTTATTCCAGATTATTCTCTTTTGCCTTAGAAGAAGACATATTTCTTGAGAAGGTGTTTCAGCTAAACGAGGTGTTGCGCACACTTTTTTATCTTCCGCTGTCAGAACAAGCTTTTCAAGAGCTCCAAGTTATATCTGACATGATTTTGAATGTCAGACAAAACGATGCTCTGATAGGACATAACGATACTTGGAAGTTGGACCTATAATTTTAACTCTGGACATTTTGCCTCGGCTGATTAGTACAAGCTCATATTTCAGGGAGTGGTAGTGGAGCCCATCTTTCCAAAGCTTTGGAAGTGTAAATGTGTGCCAAAAATGAAAGTTTTCACGTGGCTCTTACTAATGGACAGATTGAGTACTCGGGACATGATGATCAGACGACACTGGCATCTTGAATCTGGACCAAACTGTGTTATGTGTAACCAGTGTACACTGGAAACCAGAGATCACCATTTCATTGACTGCCCATTTGCTAAGAAATGCTGGGATTTTTGCAAGATTACTTGGCTATGAGGAGATTCCATGAGTGATATTTTTAAGAAAGCTAAACAAGATTTTGAAGGACCAAATTTCTTAGAAATAACCATTTGTGCAATGTGGAGTATCTGGAAAGAAAGGAATGGTTCTATCTTCGAAGAGGCCAAGTTTTAACTCTGGAAGGTCAAGTGGGGAATTTGCAGATCACTTGTTATCGTATAAAAAAATCTAAAGTTGATGGTCTTAAAACTTTTTTTTTAATACATCACCGGGGGGAAATACTCCCACCTGAATATATTGCCACTTTTCAGAGTCTTGAAACTTGAATCTCTTTAGTTTAATTTTCTGTTTTCTTTTTTAGGTTGATCCTCTCAACCTTACCCAATGTAATTATGGACTTGTGATTTCTCTTGTACGTTTATTTTACCTTTATATATAAAACTTACCGTGGGGGTTTCCCCTACGGTTTTGCGAGTAAAAAAAACACTTACTTTTAATCGCTTCCTCTTTGTGCAACTTGGGAAGATGATCCACACGTGAAGCGATCATTTGGGGTCAAACTGGGGTAATCTCGCTGCTGCTGGGCCAGCACAAGTGAGAGCTTGAGATGAGCCGTGCCTAGCTGCAGAGAAGAAAGCAAACCAGACAGGGTTAGGTGAAAGCCAGTCGAGTTAGGCGTGGTCCAGCTGAGGTATCATATATATAAGCCTGAAACTTGTAATAGAAATAATCATCGATTATGAAGTACAAAATAATTCTGAACCCCCACCTATTGTGTTCTCCTTCCTCTGTTGCTTCGTCTATGTATCTCATCCCCCAAATTGCTTCAGCTTGGAAAGAAGCATCGTGATGGTGTGCCAGAACCATGCCCAGAGCCAGGGGCACAGATACTGACCACAGTGCTTTCTTTTTTAAGCCACTCCACCAGCACCCTCATCTCTTCCACCGCCGCATTTCATGTCAATATTTATGCCCCACGCCAATATTTGGGTTTCTATACTTCACCTTTCTACCGTGACGAACTAGGTTGGTACTTGCGTGAGGTGAGCCATTCGTACACCACCTGTGCGAAAGGTTAACCATTCAACTACCGAAACCTCATGTAACTGAACAAATTTGCGTGATTTGCATCTCAACAAAAGTTTCACCGTTTAAAATCTGACAAGATTCTGATTTCAGTTTTGCAATTTGAAGAGCAAATCCAATTAATTTGAAAAAAAGGAAAATTAAGTATGTACTAGCGTCCACGCTGAGGTAGATTAACAGGTTCATCAACGCACGGTTCCTACTTCTGGCAAACAAAAGTTGGCAGCTACAAACATGTTGCATCTCATTCACCTCCGGCTACTGCTGCTGTAGTAATGCCTGTCATGCCAGTCCCTCTCCCTTTCTCTTTCCCTGTCTCTCGAGTGGCGCTCTGAGCTCGAGCTGTGCTGCCTGCTCGAGTACCCGTGTGGGGTCCAGGTAGCCTCCTCGCCAGGCGGTGGCGGCGGCGGATTCTCGTAGTACCCCGAGGACGAGCTCCTCCGTCCAGATCTGTCCGAGTGAGACCTCACAAGACCCGGGGTCGGCAGTACACCGTGGTCGTAGGGATGGTGCCTCGACGACGAGTAGTGCTCCGCGCCGGGAGGGCCTCCTCCTCTGTCCCTCGAGTCCGATGATAAGTGGTGGTGGTGACGGACCGACGAGGACTGGGGCGGTGGGGTACTGCCCCACAGCCAGGGGTCACCATTCTCTGGAACGGGCGCATTTATCCCCGGAAAATCCACCGTCATCTTCTTGCGAGGCGGAGGAGTTGGTGAGCCTTGCTCTGGGAGCTCTCCCTCCTCGTGCTCTGCCCTGTCTCCCCCGAATATGGTGATACCAGAAGGTTTATCTTCGTCTTCCACCTCATCTAGCAAATCAGTCACACGGAGAGCAACAAGACTCAGAAACATAAGTGGCACGAAAAAGCTGAGACAGTAGATGATCGCTGATGAAATGTCTAAACATGCATTTAAAAGTTGTCCTTTCTCTAACAAATCACTATCAGTGAGAGACCAACAAGACTCTGAAAACAAAGTAGCGCGTAAAGCAAGTTACTATATAAAATCTTAGTGGCAATTCATCAGTATGCACTGTTCAACTTTGCCAATAAGAATCAGACAGCAACAAGACTCTGAAAACTATGAAGCTAAGTTCCTAGATTCAAACGAACAATTCAACTTTAAGTTTTTAAACAGCTGATGTGCAATCCTCACGGACATGATGAATTGTTTGTTGTTCACTGCCTGGCCTCCAGAGAGGTAAGAAAATATTCGGGATGCATGTATTAGCCAAAGAAGGGTGAAAACTGAAGGGCTCTACTTACCTAGGTAACCTGGTGGATAACCCAATTCGCGCATTCTGTGCAGCCAAGGAGGCGGATCATTTTCCTGCATGGATTGTCATACTCTCAGAAAAACCTTTGGGCAGTTAACATAATTCTGGCAGTGTATGTTTCTAAGCAGCACGATAATCTTCGGTTGGTCCAGCAAAAAAACTGTGTCACAGAAAGTAATTAAACCCTCCATCATTGTTCTAACTATTGTACTAGATTTTCGTAACTCATGAGTCATGAGTCATGAGACATGACAATAAGATGCCCAACAAAAAGTGTGATTACAATTTTTGTCGTGAGAACATCAAAGGCCATTGGCTGATTAAAAGCGGATGTGAAACTTAGTTTCAAGAATTTGTATAGAATCTAATTAATCCTCGTCAATAAACATCTTGAATTAAGCAATATTTTTGTTAATTTACCAATGATACGAAAATTCAAAAGAAAATGAATATTAATAGAGGCTGTTCAAGCTATGATGGCTAATGTATTTAATGTTATCAAACCATATTTTTTCAACTCATGCGCGACTACGCGTATTTAGAGTACCATTTCATTTAACTCACAGGTAAAAGTCAAACATAGGCCATTCAATCTAACAATTTATGTGTAGACTAACATATGCTATAGAAAAGGAAAACAAACCAGAAGACCAAACCAAGCTTTAATTGCAAACGAAAAAGCATCCCTTACCCTGAGCCCCAAGCATTCTCTAGTCTCAGATCCCAGGACTCCTGCTTTCAGATCATCAAATTTTCCTGGAGTTTTCTGGTAGTACCGATTTTGTCCACGGTTAGCATTAGATAGGTTCCTTTTTGAGTTGTGCTGCTTGCGGGCGTTGCTAATTGCAACATGGTCACGAGGCTTTGGGCAGTCCTTCAGAGCATGACTATACGAACCACAGTTGAAACAGCGAGAATCATCCTTATCTTGCTTGCTGCCAAAGAAACAAGAAAGTCATGTTGCAGATCCACGTAAAGGTAGAATACTATGATTATACATTAACTATGAGAAAGACCATCTTAAGACAAGAAACACCAAGTGTAAGAACTTACAAAAAAGATGATCACGTGCAGTATAAGGAAGTATTGCCAGAAAGACAGTGGAAGGCTACAAACTTTAGAGAAACTAATTATATCTTAAAAAATGCGTACCAGCTTCCATGATCTAATCATAATTCAGAATATACTGGCATCAGGACAAGCCAATCAGAAAGTTTTGCAAGCTGCCCAAAATTAAAATTTGCACCTAATGGACAACGATTATGTGCAGAACTGAAGAGGAGAAAGCGAGGGGAATAACAGGCTCCAAGGTGTTTCTTATCCTTAGGCGATGTCAAGCAACATGACTAAGGTAGGTTAGTATATGCAGATAATTAATACTACCTCCGTTCCAATGAATAAGGCTTATATTATTTTGGAAAAGTCAACTCATGTAAAGTTTGACCAAGTTTTTATGAAAAAATATTAACATGCAAAATATAAAACTAATGTCATTAGAAACATCATGAACTATATTTTCATATGATATCAATATAATATCATATTTGTTGATATATTTTTCTAAAAGTTTGGTCAAACTTTACTTGGCTTGACTTTTGCAAAAAAATATAGGCCTTATTCATCGGAACGGAGGGAGTAACAACTCCTACCTTTCAATGTTTGATGAATCACCAAGAGGAGTTGAACCCAATGTAAATTCTCGATTGTACAGTGGGACCGCACCATCATCCACAGCAACATTTTCCCGTGCTTGGTAATCCACACAAAATGACTTCAAAATAAGGAAAACAAACGAAACAAAAGGTATATTATTAGATTTCAATCAACTCGAACTCAGGAGGTATCAATGATAATTGACCTAAGACCTTCCATAATCTACAAGGTTTCCTAGCCCATGCACGTCACATACACCTATCATCCTGCATCAATTACTAATAAGCATATCCTAAAGGGATACATGCTGTATCCAAGCAGTTAGCAAACAACTCATCTCTTTCTGATGCCTTCCTTTATTTTAGGAAAATTATGCGCCTTCCTTAATGGATAAACATGTTGCTGCCTTGGAAACAGCCAGCCCATGACCAAAACATGAAATATCTTCGACATGTGGAATCCAGTATCGAATATTTATGTCAAATGCTCTACGAATATTTACCAGCCAGATAATTAACAGGTGACAAAAATCTAAACTCACAGAATGTGCAGAACTAAATGAAGGATTTCAAAAATAGAAGTATAAAAAAATGTTTAGCAGCACATTACAGCATGGTGGCATGTCTTCAATGTGTATTATAGTGAATGATTTTAATTTCAAGCAGGACAACCAAAGTTTTGTATCAGCAGTCCCATACTTCAAATGGAGCATTGATCTTCAGACTGAGCTAAGGAGAGATCAAAATTGTGTGCAAATACATACCACAGAATATCTCTCTGAACCAACATGTAATGCTGGATAATAAGTCTCTTCACCACATTCCAAGATTTCTTCCACAGATTCCTGTCATTTTCACAACCAAAATAAACAGCAAATATCAGGAAAGGGGCATTTTGTGTCCAGCATTTTAATAAAGGATACCTTAGTCCTATTTCAGTCTACTGTAACCTATATAAATTTAGACTCCACAAGTCATTATCTTCTTCTATTGGGCTATTGGCCAAGGCAAACAGTGAAGCAATAACGATAGCACCAAAGACATCAAAACCAACTACACAGGACGGCTATACTGAGGGAACATGAAATATACATATTAGAGGAGAACCAAAATTAACTTATCCATGTCCATATTATGCTTAACCTCTGGTGCCCATACTTTTCAACGGGAACAGCTCTCATTTAAAGCATTGCCAGAGAGCTGCTGGCATACAAACATAGATTATAAAGTTGATGCAAAACTACCATAGCAGCAAAAAAAACATAGTTGTAAGGAACAGTACCGTCAACAAATGTTGCTTTCTAGCTTGCCACTCGGACCATTGTTGCATCAGTTCCATGAGCCTCCTTTTGCTTTCCCTGGAAAATTGGGAAAATAAACGGCACCACTTCAAAATAGAGCTTTAAGATGTTCCAGAAGGATAAATTGATTAACATATGTAATGTGCTGCCATAGATATCATTCAGAATAAAAAGCAGCTCGTATTTAACCTTGTCAAGTTGTTGTAGACTACACGAACAGAAGGTTCAGCTGATTCCACTCGGGCTCTTTTAACTCCTCTTGGGGCTAAACATGCGATATCAAGGAACCAAAAAATCTAGCAATGATCAGATTGGCAATAACAATGCATGTTTGTGATCCTGCCACTCTTTCGATGTGAATACAGTCCAGAGGATTCACGGAAACGCTAAAATAGATGGGCTTCCGGATAACAAGGACATGCTTGCAGGAGTACGTTACTGAAAGACAGAAGTAAGGACACATAAACAGTTCATTTGAGAGGATACGAGTTTCATCAATAAAGGTGCTGCTGGAAGCATGAATGGGAGCTGAAACACCATGTAGCGCAGCTGGCGCACTGGTCTGAGACTGCACAGGAGGAGTATCAGACGGCTGACACTTCACAACGACCACGTTGTCGTCGTCCGAGAGGTCCATATCTTCGACTTGCCCTTCTTCGAGGTCTATGATCTCATCTGAAACCTTCGTACCATCAACGGCGCCAGGTCTATCTTCTTGCGGCCTATGTTCAGATGCCAGAGCCTCCACTCCATTCACATCCAGGGCTTCAGCCTGAAGTATCAGATCCCCCTGCGCCGCACCGGCTTCGCAAGCAACTTGTCCTTCTTCGAGGTCTATGATCTTATCAGAAGCCTTTGTACCATCGGCGACGATGCTGGGTCCGTCCTGCGGCTGATGTTCAGCCGACGCGAGAGGCTCCACTCCATTCACAGTCATGGCTTCAGACTGAAGCTTTAAACCTCCCTGCATGGACTCGGCATCGGCTTCGTCGCTGGCAACCTGACCTTCCTCGAGATCTATGATATCAACAGGAGGACCCTTGGCACTAGTCGTGGCCTGTGGCTGATGCTCCGATGCCAGAGGCTCCACTCCATTCGCACCCACAGCTTCAGTCTGCTCCGCCTCCTCCTTGGCGTCGGCGAGGTCTATGATGTCTTGGGAAGAAGATTTGGTGGTGCTGCTATCAATGGTGCTAGGCCCTTCTTGTGGTTGGTGGTCAGATGCCGCTGCGGTCGTCGTGGCGCTGGGTGCTTCGGTCTGCAGGTCGCCCTCCTCCTGTTCATCCTCGGGCCCAAGACTGATGAACTCCATCTTGTTGGTGGCGGTTTAAAGATATTGCGCTACGGATTCAGAATCCGCATCTAGCCGGCGGCAGCTAGCATTCAATCGGCAGGGGCAGGGGCATGGGCGGATCTGGGCGAAAGAAATCTTGGAGGTGAGTAGGGTTTAAACCAAGAAATCGACTGGATCTCAGGGCGGACGCATACCTCGGAACGGAAGAGTGCGGACGGGGGTGGAGACAACAGCAGCAGGAAGGGGAACGGCGATGGTGCGGGAGGTGGGGGTGGGTCGACGGCGGCGGCGCTGATTTCAGGTAGGGAGGGCACGGTTAGGGAAAGTGGCGGGTAGAGCAGCAGGCGGTTGAGGTAGAAGAAGGGGAACGGCTGCGGCGGCCGGCGACGGGCTTGAGAGGCTACGGCGGTGCGGCGGCCTTGTGCCGGAGGTAGAAGAAGGGGAGCTCTCACCGTCTCACGGTACGTTTGGGAAAGATTTGTGTTGGAGTATTATAGATACAGTAACCTCCGTTCCAATTTAAATGACTTAATATTTATGAATATGTGGATGTACTGATAAACAAATTAAATTCAAATATTTTTGTATTTTGAGGTACACAAGAGTAACAAAAGTATGATCTGAGTATGCGTATTTTCCGATCTCTCTCAATTTTACCAGATTTTGTCATTTTTTGTGTAATCCATAACACAAACTATTTGAAATCGATATTTGACACGTTTTTAGAATATAACATTGGCTACCTCCAGAAATTCTTCACTGACATCATATGCATACTTTTGTAGGTAACCGAGCAAGGTTGTAAGGCAGAACAAATCGGAAAAGATTGCATGAAACCTATGTCTTAGGACACGGCTCTAGAGAGACAACTTACAACTGAGAGAAAGCTAGATCCGATAAAAGTGATAACCACGTAAAATATAAGAACAGTTATTTTATGGTTTTAGGGGGTAAAATGTCATGCCCCAAACATGGTTGCCCGTAATTTTTTATTTTTTTTGTGGTAAACACAAAATCAACGGTCATTTTGAGGCGATACCACACTAGAAAGAAACCGGGAGAAGTACTAAAACTAAAATCTATATGCGTTTGGGTTTGAGACGCGTTCTTCCTCGACACGGCTGCAAGATTAGACCGCGTTCAAAGACTTGATTTGGCCCACTAAGCCTTAATTCGGCGTGAAGCCGGAGGCGATGGCAATCAACTTGCCCGCTAGCTGCTTGAGCGCCACCTCCTCAATAGTGTGATGCATGTTCACCAAGTCCGCCAAAGAAACGACCCCACATGTGCCGTCATTGAGCGTCTTTACAGAAGAGGCTGAGCTAATCCACTAAGAGCTACTCCCTCCGTTCCAAATTAATTGACTTTCATTTGCCCACATATGTCAATTAATTTGGAACGAAGGGAGTACAAAGCTATCTTGCGGGGGTTGAGAGTTTTTTTGGCGAGGGTGGAGGTTGTTCTTGGTAGGCTCCCAGCTATGCCAGTCGTTCACTCCTCTGGCTTAGCTCTTGGGTTGTTTCTCTCCTCATGGTAGGCCTTACTTGTTGTCGCCTTTTGTTGTCTACCTTTGAGAACGAGGCCTTCATCGGAGTCGTGACCGCTATTATGCAAATCATGTCCGAGCTACGGGAGCAGTGTGAGAAGCCCGCTTTGCATATCTCGATGGTGCCTCTAATGGCGGACTGTCTTGACGCCTCGGTGGTGTCTTTGCCATCCACACTTTCACCTTGCCACGCGTTCTCTTTTATGGAGCGGAAAGGTCTCGACGATGTTCTAACTCATCATGACATGGTTGTTGCTTCCGGTACTCTATCACATGTTCCTAGAGCTCTCTTTGCAAAAACGATTTGCGACTTCCTCACTAGCTTGGAGGCTGATGGGTCTGGACCTGACAAAACGATTGGGTGCCTTTTAAAGGAGAGGGCAACGGGGAACAAAAGTGACAAGGTGAGATCTTGCAAGAACAAATCGTTCAAGAGCAAAACCAAGTGGCGTCACAAGCAAGACATCCACACAACTGCTTGATGGATGGTTCTTATCTCTTTGTTTTGGTACGTCCGAGATATTTATTGTTGTGTTTTTAATTGGTTTTGTTGTAATGTTGTGAGTGATCGTAGCGGGTCGGGAGAGTTGATCAATCTCCCTTGGCGATCGGGGAGTTACATGCCTTGTAAATAGTCCGTATGTGCTTTTGTTGTAATGGTTTTTGTCTGATTTTATGTTATTCAACTTGGCATTTATTTTCTTCTGGATTAATAGATTGGTACAAAGCTCCGGCCACATTTTAAATAAATACTTTATTTTTCTTCCTGGTAGTAGTATCTGTTTGACCGAGAGAATCATACAACTTGGTTGGTAACATGGTTGGTTGAGCTGGTGGGATCGACCTTGTTTTGATTTTGAACCAGTCCGTCAAAAGATTTGATTCGATTTGATTGGAAGCTAAGGTTGACATGAACCAGCCGTTTGTGTCGATAGCCCTATGGATGTTGTGATGGATATTGATACTCCCTCCGTCTCAAAATAAGTGTCTCAATTTTGATAGAAAGTGGATGTATGTAGACATGTTTATTTTAAAACTGCACGACGAAAGTGGAGGTTTTACTATATCTGCAGTGTTGACCTGTACACAATCTAAAACGTGGTCAACGGGGGAATGATCCCTCCCTTGACTTTACGTTGTTAGGTAGGTGAGATGCCCGTTTTACTGAGTGTGCCTCAGCGCAGCCATTTTAACCGCTACTGGGACTCGAACCCGGGCCGGCTAGACACACACTTGCTGCATTTACCACTGAGCTAGCACTCAGTTCTCGACCTGTACACAATCTAACGGAGCGAATCTCCTCAAGTGATTAGTGTGGACTTTGAAACTCAGAATTCAAAACAGAAAACTGCATCCCGAACTGAAAGCGACGGTGCTGGATTTACGTCTCCACACACAGCGAAGTAATAGTGACGGATGGATGGATGACCAAGGATCTCTGCCTACAAGCTGCCGAGACAGCAGTTTTGTGTAAGAATATACATCCAACGGCTACATACATAGCCAGCAGGTCGACATGCACACACAGAGAATAGGACTCTATGGCAGTAGATGTCTATGAACTGTGATGTGCAGCGACTATCTACCACCCTAGCTTAACGGATCGACCGCTAATTGAAGATATCACGGTTTACTTTGATCTTGAGATAGACTTTCAAAGCCATGCCTGCAAGTGGCTCCAAATTAGAACAATTTGGAAAATTCAATTTTATATTAGTAAGTGCACAAATTCGTCATTTATCCCATACTTATAGGCTATAGCGATAGACAATGAACTAGCTCCAACGACGTGCAATGACAGTAAAAACCATTCATTTCTCACTCCGTTCCAGTTCAATATATCGCAGATATATGCAGTACAACATCTATGATGATTAATATGGAATGGGGGAGTAAGAGCATATCTAGCAGAACCCGCACAAGACGAGAAACCGCAAAACTCGGTGCTGCTTTCGGGCCAGAACAGAGCCTGCATAATTAGCCCAGCCCGCAAATGTTTTGCGGGGGCCCGTGAAACGAAGGGGCGAGCCTCTATATAGCCGGATTGCCACCGCGGATGCAGTTTCGAAACCCTCACTTCTCCGCCGCTCCGGTGAACAATCCCCCCTCCGCTCTGTCGCTCCGGTGAGCAATCCCGCCTCCCCTACCGCAGATCCGGCGAGCCCGAGCCGCCATGGCGCCGAAGAGGGAATCTCCGCCGCTCCCCGGCGACGACAAATTCGACGGAGACTACTCCGACGAAAAGCGGCGCCAGCTCGTGCGCAGCGACGACGCCAGCTCATGTGTTTTTAGTTTTTTGTTGTTGCAATGTGGTGAGTTTTTTTTATCGTAGCGGGTCGGGAGAGTTGGTCAACCTTCCTTGTCGATCGGGAAATTGCATGCCTTGGAAATAGTACGCATGTGCTTTTGGTGTAATGGTTTTTTTTCTTCTGATTTTCTGTTATTCAACTTGGCATTTTTTTTTTTGAGAAACACAGTACAACGCAAGCGCTCATATAGCACACACTCACCCCTATGAACGCACGCACGCACACCCTACCCCTATGAGCACCTCCGAGAGACTGAGCCGACGGATCAGGTCTTGAGATTGACGAAGTCAACACAAGCGTCTCGCTGTCGACGGGGACGTCGCCTTCTACTGAAAAATATTCCGACTAAATGAGAAACATCAGCGTCAAATCTGGGATTTGAACTCCGGTGGGATAGGGGTACAACCACCCTCCTAACCATATTGCAACAGGCAAGTTCTCGGCATTTATTTATTTTCTCAATTAATAGATTGGGACAAAAGCTTCGGCCCCATTAAAAAAACTTTGTCTTTCTTCCTGGTAGTAGTATCTGTTTCACCGAGAGAATCATACAACTTCGTTGATAACACAGTTGGACAGTTGGTTGAGCTGGTGGGATCGACCTTGTTTTGATTTTGAACCAGTCCGTCAAACGATTTTGATTTGATTTGATTGGACGTAGGAACGAATTAACGAAGCGGCTCTCTCCAATCATTCCGAAGAGCCGAAAATCTCGTAAAGGAAAAAAAATACTAAGGTTGACATGAACCAGCTAGCCGTCTGTGTCGATAGCGCTATGGATGCTGTGACTTGTGATGGATGCCCAGTAGTATTATATATTGATACTAATACTATTTTAAACTGCAAGACGAAAGTGGAGGTTTTACTGAATCTGCAGTGTTGACCTGTACACAATCTCCTCAAGTGATTAGTGTGGACTTTGAAACTCAGAATTCAAACCAGAAAACTGCATGCCCAACACAGCGAAGTAATAGTGATGGATGGATGGCCAAGGATCTCTGCCTACAGCAGTTTTGTGTTGAAAACCCTGCCGTTGCCGTGGCAGCAGGCAACGTAGCCGACTTTTGCGCTGCATCCGTTATCAAACAAGTACTCTCTCCGTCCCAAAATAAGTGTCTCAACTTTGATAAAAAGTGGGTCTATGTAGACATGTTTTATGTTTACATTCATCCACTTTCTATCAAAATTGAGACAGTTATTTTGGGACGGAGGGAGTACACTACACTACTCCAGCTCTAGTTTTAGCCAATCATCCAGATATTTTGTGGTACAGTACTAGTTTCGTACACTTGTCTGATGCCATTTCCAGATGTTCCATTACATGTCTGTGAGCAAGTTAGAAAAATGACGGTGGAAAAAAACAACAGTTGTAACCCCGTCCAAAGTCAATCATTCCATCCTCCCAGGATCCCGGCGCCGCCTTCGGATAGACTTTCAATTTTACATTCGTAAGTGCACAAATTCGTCATTTATCCCATGCTTATAGTGATAGGTGATGAACTAACTCCGACGACGTCCAACGGCGGTAAAAACCATTCATTTCTTACTCCATTCCAGATTAATTATCGCAAATGCAATACACCATCTATGATAATTAATCTGGATCTGAGGGAGTAATAATAGTAACATACATAAGATGACCGAATTCAAATAGGGGATGTAAACATGATCCTATTGGTGTTTTAAAATAACACCAAATTTCATTCAAATAGGATAAATTAGTAAGAAATTATTAGTATTTGTGAAGTTCATTTTAAATCCCACTATGTCCCACCGGTTCAGAATGACCAATTGATTTAGAATGTCCGAGAAATTTTCGCCTCTGACGGTCCGAACCATCTATGTGAGCTACAACAACAAAAAATATAGAAAAATGATCCCAGCGACATCCCTATTTTAGTCATGACTGAAAACATGGTGAACTTTGATTTTATCAATGGACATGTTAAACGACACGCTCCATTGACCTCCTCCTCTCAGCTCCAGCTAATTAGCATGTGGGTGTCACATGTCAATTTATATGTATTGTGTAGGATTGATATCCCAACTGGTCGCATCATAGCAATAACTTAACTTTTAGTCAGTGGTCGATGGACTTGTTAAGCGGACTACGTCTCCCCTCACTGCCAATGCTACTAATTAGTAGTTTCTGTGTTCCGCGCGTCAGTTTTGTAATCCAGATTACAATAACAGAGAGAAGGAATCAGAGATCGAGATGCCGCAGGTGTAGATATACAATATCTTGATTGATGATACAAAATGCATCAGTTGTTTCCAATTATTGGTGCCATTTCACGAAAAACACTAACAGCTCCCTGTTTTAAAAAGAATCGAAAAATACTTTTGCAGCTCAGAAAATTCTGAAAAAAAACCATTCAAGTTAAGTACATCTACATGCCTATTAAGTACCGACCAAATTTATAGAGAAATATATTTCGGTGGTTCTTTCTTACCGTAAAAAGGAAAACATGATTTAAGCTAGATATACGTAGGCCCACATGCACAAGCAGCGTAGTTTAGCGTGAAAATAAGGAAGGTGCGTGGTGGGCACATGCAGGCCACACGTACCTACGTGCAACATATCATACATAGAAGCAGTCAGATATATACTGTAGTATATTCTACTATGTTCATGCATGTTAGAACTTTCAAATGGAAGTAGTAGTCCGTATTATTTGTGGTATGGTATATCATCGATGATCCGATCATTCTTTCCCGACTGATAGATTACAGTGGCTAGCTAGATCTACCTGTATCGATCATTGCAAACTTAATAATTCAGCACGAACGTACATGGACCGATCAGAGGAAAAACTGATCATATCGGTGGATACTAGCTACAGTATCTGCAACTAACTCAAGCAAGCAGCAAGCAAGCAGAAGAGAGCAGAGCCGAGCAGAGGAGCGAGCTTAGCAGTGAGGGAACAAGATTATTGGTGCCATGTCGGCGGCGAAGATCGACTGGCCGCCGTCATAACCGATCATGGTCGGCTGCTGGTCGTCGGAAGACACCCGGAGGAGCTCGTCCAGGTAGTCCGCGCCCAGGTCCTCCAGCTCCACCACGGCAGCTGGCTGCTGCTGTGCCGTGGCGGGCATCATCTTTGTGGGCGCCATGGCCATGGCCGTCCGCTTGAGCTTGTTGGGCGAGCGTTTCCGGAGGGAGTGGCGACGTTTGAGCGCGAGCACGGGGGAGCCTCCGGTGGCGCCGAGCGCGAGCGTGCGCAGCGACTCCTGGACGCGGTCGACGGGGTAGTTGAGCACGGCGGCGGCGCCGCGCACGGAGAAGGCGGCCTGGTCGTAGGCCATGGCGGCGGCCTCGGGGGTGTTGAAGGTGCCGAGCCAGACGCGGGCACCTTTCCGGGTGGAGTCCCGGATCTCGGCGGCGAACTTGCCCCACGGCCGCTTCCGCACGCCGATGAGGCCCTTGCCCTTGGGGACGTCTTGCTGCTGCTGCTGGGCACGGCGCTTGCTTGGTGCCATGCCCTGCGACTGCTGCTGGTGGTGGTGGTCGGAGGAGGAGGAGGAGCTGGATGTGGAAGCCGAGGAGGAGGAGGAGGAGGAAGAAGAAGATGTTTCAAAGCAGTCCAGGTAATGGCCCATGTACTCATCACCCATCTCCATGAGGGTGTTGAGCAGCTGCATGTCGTCGCTGTCGCCCGTGTCGAACGCCGACCACGAGTAGGGCGCCGGTGCCGGCGGCTGGCCACTACTGATCAAATGGTGTTTTTCCATGATCGAGTGGATGAGAAAGATGAAGAAGAGAAGCTAGCTTAGTGTGAGCAATGTCGGGAGGGATGAGGAGCAATATTATGTTGTGTGTCGGCATCTTGGCCAGCTTTTATAAGCTAGCAACCGGCGGCGCATTCCGTTCCGTTCCACCTCCCTAGAAACGGGATTTGACTAGTCTCCGACGGGGTGGGTCCCACCGCATCAAAATGTTGAACCGTGGGGCCCACAGGCCGCCAATGGAACGGAACGGAACGGATGGAGCAACAACGCACGTGACAGGGACAGCCCCTGCTGCTGACATAGGGCGGCGGTGTACGACAAGACACCTCCACGTCACCCAACCCTCATCCTCTGCTCCACTCACATAACTTGGCTGTGCACAGAAGATCCCGATGCATGAGCACCCCCACTTGTCATTGTTTACACCATGCATCATTCATCATCATTAACTAATGCTACATAGATCCAGTGACCATCTATAGATGAACACTCTACTTCCTTATTTTTATATGGAATTCTTTGTTTCTTAATCACCATTTAGGCTGGTCACTGTGGTCACACATTTCATGACAAGTTTGCTCACGTAGCATGTAATTAAAGAGGAAATAGCTGTTTGTGGTAAGTTAACTAGTTAGACTAGTCATAATGGGGAGTGGTACCATGCATATGATACTACTCTATGTTACTATGTCAATAGTGGGTGGTAAGTATCATATATGCATGCATTTACACGGACGGGATAGATCAAGGAAGGATGCATGTGTAAGTATCCACCATCGATGTTGTGTTCTGGCGGCAAATAAATATACCAACATGCGCAATGGCCACAATTGGGAACGCACACGCTCTTTTTGCCTCTTCGTAAACAAAAATAAGTGATCAACCGACACATTGAGGTGACGGATCCTCGGATATACACGCTAGTTCATACCTACCTCGTTCTCCAATATTGCTGCGGATACGCATACATATGCATGTGACTCACTACTATAGTACTAAACATAAATTTCCTAGGTGGGTAACTTTGTTTTGTTACTACTCCCTCCATTTTTAAATGTAAGATTTTTTAATTGTTTTACATGTTGTCTAGATTAATACTAAAATGAGTGAACATGCTCACTAAAATATGTCTAAATATATTTGTAAACATATGACAGTGAACAAATGCTAAAACATCTTATATTTAGGAACGAAGGGAGTACATGATAACCTCCTACTACATGCATGTGTTTGCTTGCTGACTGACTTCCTTTCTTTCTTCATTTAATTTAACAGAGACCCGTTTAACATAATATGTAGTTGGCATGATTCTAAATTATAAATATTATAGTAAAAAAGATACAAGGCTCTTGAGACATTGAAATTCCCATTGACCAAGGCAACAAAAAATACGGGGATCAAATATCCTATACGTGTATCACATATAAAGGTATCCATAAAAAATGATTTTCTAAACTTCGAGTTAGATTTTTCGAAATTTTCAAGAAACGAGCTTTATGTAGCCCAGAGCCATATCGACACACTCGACTGAATGAAAAACTCAAATCAACCTAAAATTTACAGATTTATTCAAGTGATATCACTTGTATATCACGAAATCTACATCCTTTGGGTTCAATGGTTGATGAAACGTGAATTTCTTAATATGTGGGCACCTTGGTTACATGAGAAAATTGTTAGTGCAATATTATGCTTGTTTATAAAACAATTCGGTGAAATTTATAGAGAAATGACAACATGAAGACTTCTGTAGGATGATGTAGTGGCAATTTTACATCATCATAACGTCTTTTTTATGTATCCAATGGTTGCCAAGAGATGCCCTATCTATTTAGGATTAGCAAATAAGTGTGTACTACAATATTGTAGCCTAAATCTAGTTGAACTTATTAGCTTTCAAAAAGTTAAACTTATTTATACACAAGATGTTGCAATTATTAGCTATCTACATATGCCCTCATTCTCAACAGCCCAAAAGGTGGTGGGTGCATGTGGGCTGGCCGGTTAGTATGCGAGCTAGATGCATGCCAAGTATAATACTCATGTACATTTGCTAGTGTTGCTACGGATCTATTATACGTACTCCCTCCGTCTAACAAAGGACGTCTCCATTGTCTCCAATGAAGGCATCCTTTATTAGACGGAGGGAGTATATATCTTCTTAATTAGTTGACAACTGCAACTTGCAATTAGTAGTGAAGTGATGTAGACCGGTCGGTTTGCCTTTAGTGCCTCACTAACTTTTCATGCTATAGGGAAGTGATGTGGACCGGCCGGCCAAAAGTATGGAATGAGGATATGTTTTAGTATTATTAAGCAAAACGTCGCTTACAGGTTCTACCTCATACCCCCCCCCCCCCCCCACCCCCCCCCCCCCCCCCCCCCCCCAATTTCTAACTGAGAACGTAAGACGATTATTTTCTTGTCTCGTGTAGCCATCACGAATCTCACGACCCCATGACTTTCGATCGATGAAAATTACGGTGGTGTTTTAAACTTGTAGGATGATTCAAGATGTCACATGCAACCCTGTAAATAATTCAACCTTTAATTTGTGTACGAAAATTTGCTAGCTACTTTTTTCTTCTTCTTCAAATTTGCTAGCTACCTGCATCCTGCGATCGAATCGAGAGATGAAGTTTCTTGCAGAGCTCGTTTCTCAGACTCAGACAAAACACTACTCCATTTATTGGAACAGTTGGGAGTTGGAATTTCGTCTTGGTATGGCTAGTGTAATATGTACGGAGGGACAAATATAAGATTTGGCAATAGTATACGAACTGAGAATGCAAATATCGTCAGTCATGAATCATGACTCTGTGTATATATATATATATATATATATATATATATATATATATATATATATATATATATATATGTTGTTTCGAGGAAGCAGCAGGAGGAAGCATCGGATAGGTGAGTGTTTGTGACTTGCATCTGCATGGAGAGCTAAAATTAAAGAGAGTAGTGGTCGATCGATGGAGAGCTGAGTAGGAAGGTGGTGTGCTGCTTCGCGCGGGAGCAGGCATACTCATTCATGCACCACCTGATGATCCATGGAGAGTTGTTTTCACTGTCCACACATCCATCTTCTAAAACAAGGAAAAGCCAACAATGGGAGGAAGAAGAAAATGCATGGATCCATCCATCGATGCCAGGTGCAGTGCATGCACTACTTATTGTCTCAGACCAGGACCGCTCACTTGTTTTGGTTCATTCATCGATCGATTCCACATACAAATGTTGTGGACAAACTAACTGGGGCTTCTAAAAATGGAAATCTAATCGAATTATTAGTATCCCATAGTAGCATGTAAATGGCAACAGGCAACAATTTGTTTCTTCACAGATGATATATGTAGTAACATGTTACCAGCTGAAGCTAGCTGCTAGTAGTTTGCCGAGCTGTCGTCACATCCTTGTCCATTGCCGAGTGCTTTTTATCGGCGCTCGGCCAAGATGATCTATACCGAGAGCAACTAAAAAGAAAGAAATGACACTCTCGGTAAAATACCCATACAAAATAAAAAAGGAGCCCACTCGGTAAAGTAAGGACACTCAACAAAATACCAAAGAACAATACTCGCGGCAAAGAGTTACTTTTTTTAGAAACACAGTAGCAGACGCTAACAAACACGAGCGCATGGACACCCTGCCTCTATGAGCATCTCTGAGAGACTGATCGAGCAGATCTCGAGGTTGACGAAGTCATACAGGCACCTACATGTTAACAGACACGTCACTTATCACTGAAAGGATAGCGCCGATTAAATTCTGAAATAATCCAGAAAAATGCAAGCACCCATATCAAATCTGGGACTTTGAACCTGGGTGGGTTGGTTACACCACAAGAAACCAAACCAACCGAGCTAGTTCGCACTTGGCAAAGAGTTACATTCAGCAATGACAACAAAAATGGAGGTTGTGCAAAAGTTTCCCTTTTTCCCACTAGTTTTTTCTACCTATTGTAAAATTTTCTGGTTATTTTTAATACTGGAATAACTCTAAGCATATATACCCTGTTGTACTCGGGTCTGGCAGCTTTATTAATTTAAAGTCGGACACAATGTGCTTCAGGTGTACCGTTGCATGGTTGACATATGTGCACATATATCTTCCTAACTACTCCTTCAGTTTTTAAATATAAGATTTTTTTAGGTATTATATATGTTGTCTAGATGCCTATTAAAATGAGCTAACATGCACACTAAAACATGTCTAGATATGAACATGAACATAGACTAAAGAATCTTATATTTAAGAACGGATGGAGTAGCTAGGTACGTTGAACCTTTCTTTTGGGTCGTGATCAATGTAGCCAGGAAAGAGTTAAGTGCTAATTGACCATTGTTGACGACTGTCTTGAATTTGGAATATGTTGTTCATTCTAATTTGAAATTTTCTTGGTGTTATTAATTAACTTCACAGAGTTGCAATCAGCCACATTGTCTTGATTCTTTAAATTACTTGCAATAGTATTATCCACAAATCGTACGTAGCAACCAAGACTCCAATTTCTGTGAATTAACCTTGCAGTTAATACTCCTTTTTTTTGTAAAGAACTAAAGAACCATGGGCTACTTCATAAAGCGAACAATGTGCTGTAAATTGGGGATGCCGATGGAGCCAACGTTGAAGTCTACTTTGGTAAACAAATGGACTTGGAGTATGCTTGCTTGCAAAGATTAGAGTGATACATACTAGTGGGGAGACTGATGCTCCCTACATGCATTAGTATTTTTCTACGAAAAAGGAACACGTATGCATCAATTGATGCATATGTTTATATTTATTGCATACTATATTTTTTAAACGGAGGAAAAAGTTTTGCCTCTGTCCATTAATTAAGAAGAAGAGAATTGCCCCGTTAATTGACGGAAAACCGGACGAAAACCCTTATAGAGAAAACCACAAGCCGACTTACTCCCAAGGCATGGAAAACCTCAACCCCTTAGGCACCCTAACAAACTCACCCAACATGTCACAACTGCATACTCTCGGAACACACCACACACTCAATAAGTGTTCAAAGTTTATTGCATCATGGATCAATAAGTGGCCATACAAAAACCAATCGCTGAAAGTCATAAGCTCCCCTACCCCTTGGCCTCCCGTTGGCGCCGTCACTTGTCTGTCCCGACTCCGTGGCCTTCGACGCATGGAGAGGCGGTGGATCTTATCCCTTGTTGGCGGGAGCGATGGTTTTAGTGTCCAGCTTTGCTAGGGCATTGCTAAGTTTGTGACGGTGACGCTTCTCGTTGTAATGTCTCACCGGTTTCAGGGCGACATCGAGAAGCTCGTGAGAGTGGTGTGGTTCTCAAGAACTTCTTCTGGAGTTGGCGGTCTCTGGATCGTCATGGATCAGCGGTTCGTCCTTCTTCTTCAGCTCCAGGATGGATGTGGTCTACTTGACCCGTTCGGTAACTTCTAGTTCGGATGTGGTCTACTTGATAACCTGCATCAGTTCATGGAAGCTACGAGGATATGTAAATTAAGACCGAGAGAGAAGCAGCAGGTATGGACGGCACCATGTACATCACTCCAATTCAACGCCCCACAAGTGGAACTAGTATATGCTAGCTAATATCCGTTATACCCGGATGCAATTGTAGCTCGAAAGCCCCGTGTCATGGCGATTCTTCTCTGCTCACAACACTATATATTCATACTACTCCCGGGTGTAACTACACCCACGTGTGTTTCACACATGTATGAAGTATCTATCATACCGGGAGGTATGTAACATGTAGTATTGAGTATATAATGCTATTTTATTACTATAGATACTTCTTTTTTGGTAGCATGTAGAAAATTTCTACATACTTCTCTTTTATATGCACATATATCGATATTTCGAGTATATAGTGTAAAATATTAGGACAGTTGCAATTTTTTCATGAAACTTGTTTTGGGCTATCTTAGATATAGTATATGAACATACTCAAACCGATAAAGTATGAGCAATACTTCCGTAATGTGGTATATGAGACGTGGGTGTAGTTACACCCGGGAGTATAAAGCATTTAACCTATATATTTATTTATTTACGAGTGTTGCCTGTGTTTCTCTTGGTCTTAAATTGTCATCGCTAGCTGCCACATACGTCCGCCCCCACTAGAGCTCTTTCCTGCCTCCTTCCCATCATCTTATATACCTTCAGTTTGCATATATAAGCTTGTTGCAGTCACAATTGTATGCATGATCTCTCCAGTTAGATAACAAGATGTTCAGATACGTGCGATTAATGCCTGCCCTGCATTGATCATATAGTTGATCAACATTTGATTTGATATGATCGATCTCACTCTTATCTCTCTTTTTAGTAGGAGTACATTTGATTTGCCAGCGAGGTTCAAATTACTCCAGAACCATACGTACGTAACAGCGGACGAGGTTCAAAATCAATCAAATGTACCACGTATGGAAGCTTCTGTGGCTTAATCCGTTCAGTTATGTACGTATGGATGGAAAGTAACAGGGATAATGAGTTTTGGTCAGCCGGAGAATTGACCATGACCACTTCTTCCTACTCCTCTGCTGTTTGGTCCTGAGATCGATAAAGACTTTGAACAATCTACAGCTGTAGCTACCACAAACACTTATAAAAATTATAGAGTGCTTAATTTGCGTCTACGAGCGTACATCCCAGCCAAAACGTACATTGAGTAACCGCTCTCAAGATCTTTCCTACGGAGTACTTGTTCAGATGTTCTTGTCCTAGCTAGCTAGCGCTTGTACGTTGACACTAGGCTAAGTTAGCAGAAGAATCTGAATCTGTCGCTAACACACGCCTATAGACTCTCTCCAAAGTTCAACTATGATGTATTCCTTCTTCTTATCCATGCGAGGTGCAATTTAGTTCACCGATAAAGCTTATTGATCTAGAAAGCGAGCGATGTGTTAATGAATGCGACATCAGAGATGCGGCAGGACGGAAGCTTCCTAATGAAGTATAAATTATAAATGTTATATTCACCTTTATGCATACATACTTCGGACTTACAATTATCTTCCTTCGAAATGGAGGTTGAATTCTTGGCATCTGCATTAAAATGATATACACAAAAATAATTATTATAAAAGTAGGCAACAAAGTCTTATAAATAAATATATCGATCAACAGGAAGCCACCTTCCTGACGACGACAACTGTCGCTACATTTACGAACTTGATCATACTATGATGGCGGCGCAAAAGCAGGAGTAGGGAAAATTTACTATATCGGTTCGGCGTGTATTCTGGCGTGGACCGTGCATACCTTTATATGGAGTTGTTTCCAAAAAAAAAAATGGTACAACGTGAGCTCCAAGATCAATCTGCATGGCACGTTCGAGACGGTTAAAGCAATCCAGGATTTGGGAGGATCCAAATTAGTTTAGCTATGACGTCATTTAGTTTTCCGATCATCAACAGTGAAGTGCATGGGTTGACTCGGGTCGATTCATGTGACAAGCATCGAGACGAGTGAACAAAATCTAGGCACTGCGGCATGTTTCAAATAATAAAAGGAGTGAACATATACAAAGACGACAAACACTACCTAGCCACGATACCACCCGGAAAAAAAATCCTAGATGTATATCATGCTATATTCTACCAACACGACAAAAGTCAACTCAAAATATCTTGTATTACTGGTGCGCGAAAATGGTGAAAATTGGCATATTAAGTAGTGAATAGCGCAAAATTTGAAACCTCTGAAATCTATCAGATTTGTCGCTTTTTACAACAGAAAATGTGAGTTATTTTGAGTTGAGTTGAAAGTTGATAGAATGCTTCATTGTCTACACCCAAACAAATCAATTTGTTTTCAAAGTTTAAGATATTTAATTCAAAATTTTCAATAAAAGATGGCTCATGGAACCGGGCTCCATCTGTGGTGTGGTTGCCCGAGTACATGTACAATTTTTGTTGAACAAAAAGTATATAATATGTAGCCCAAATCTAGCTTCACTTATTTATATGCAAGACGTTTGCCAAAATGGTGGGGTATGCATGTGGCCTGGCCGGTTATTAGTACGCGGGAGGCCAGATAGAATAGTCCTACGTATCCAGTGTTACCGCTGAAATGCTGACAAGTGACAATATATACAAATATCTTGGTTATTTAGTTGACAATTGCAAGTTGCAAATAGTAGTGATTGATCAAGGGAGTAACCGGGGCCGGTTTGCCTTTTGGCCTCACTACAGTAACCTGATGTGGACCGGCTAAACAGTTTGGCAAGACGATATATTTCATAGTACCTTATAAAGAGCAAGCTCTCGATCGACCCCAATGCTGACATTTCCCCTCAGGTAAAACACCGCTCCATTTATTGGGACCGTTGGGCGTTGGCATTTCTTGTAGTATAACTATTGTAGGTACAGACAAACATATAATTTGACACCATTAACTGAGAGTGCATGCAGATATGACCCTATCTGTGTGTAGTTGATTCCAGGAAGCAGCTGGAGTGTTGTGATGCTTGCTTTGCTTATATCTACATGGCGTCGATCGCTACCTAAAATTAAAGAGAGGCAAGGAGGAAGATGGAGTGCTGCTTCGCGCGGGAGTTGTTTACGTCGACGCTGACGGAACGGAACGGGATATGGGCCACATACAACATAAAAAGACCGCGACAAATTGAAGTGCGTTTCAAGGTCACTGTCTATCCCATTCCATATCATCGTCAAAATAAGAAAAGCCCAACAATACTGGAGGAAAAAGAAAATGGATCGATGCTTAGAACATCTTCAACAGCAGCTGCTAAACTTTGGCGCTGTAAAAACCTCTTACATCGCGTTGTATCCACTTTTAAAGTGCGAGCCCAGCGACACGAATTTCAGACGCTGTAATAATGTACCACGCTGGCGATTCCGTCCAAAATACACAGCGCGTGGGAGTGTGCGCCCCAAATACAGCGCGCTTTGCCTCCCAGCGCTATTTTACAGCCGCTGCTGGAGCGCCGTTTTCTACCCGGTGCGCTAAATCGACGATTTTTTTGTGCACGCGCTATTTTTAGCGCTGCTGTTGGAGATGCTCTTACGGACCGATGCCAGGAGCAGTTCATGCACTACTTATTGTCTGATAACTACCGCCCCGCGGTGTCCGCTCCAACATCGATCAAACCTACAAATGTTGTGAACAAACTAGTTCAAAGTTTCCCTTGCACACAATCCCTGAATCCAGTACAAACATAGGAGGACAGGAGGACGTCGACGTGCTTCAACTCGCTACGATGTTCCTAGTCGTCGATAGGTCATCTATCTATTTGTATTTTTTTTACTTTTGCAGTTCTTTGAACAGTTGATATGATTATTAATGGATTGTTGTTACTTTTGCGGTTCTTTGTACCGTTGATATGGTTATGAATAGATTTTTGTACCTTTCCACAAATGAACATTTTTTCATAAAAAAACTCTGATCCAATACAGAAGGGGTCAATAAATATTATAATTGTTCAAATGTACTATTTTTGTGTTTTTGTTAAACACGACCTTTTCTTGCCATTTTTAATTTCATTTAGTTACATGTTTAATATATATGTATATTTTATTCGAAAAGAGAGCTTTTATCACACCGATGTAATATGCGCCAAGAAGGTATCGAAGGGGCTGTCGTACGAACACACCCGCTTGTATACCTTCTTATGCCTAGAGGACACTAGCCGTAGCACGCTGGATTGGGGTACAGTACCATAGGTCCATAGCCCATAGGGCATATGTATATGGGGTCGACCGATAAATCACCGACAAGCCCCTAATTAGTATCTTTAATGAGGTGTCTGGCTTCATCCAAGCCATCAAGCATGTCCATCTTCTATGTTTGCCTCAAGTTTAACCCTCATTAAAGTGAAACATTCACTAAATCAATATCTTTCTGTTGGTTTTATCTATTGGCTTACCGTGAAAGCTTAAAATAACACTGGGGGAGGGGCCACAAACCAATGCCCGTGCCCCCGTCGACCCAACTGATTTGCTCTGATCGGGGAGAGTAAACCAACTAAGGCTGTGGTCGCCATGTCAAGACATATAAGGGAGGGGGAGCATGGCAACACATGATCGAATAGTTCAGGCGTTGCAGCTAATCTCACAAAAGCTCCCTACCACCCAATACAATGTGGGGGTGGAGGAGTGTTTCTACCATGAGAAGACTAAACCTCATGGTCACAGGACCGTGATGGTGGTGATTAACGCACAAGCAGATTGACTAGTTCAATCCCGTACTCTACTTAAATTGCTTGCTCCATGTAGGAGATCATGTCGACTTAAATTGCGCGTAAGAACCGCTACTGTCTGAATCGTTGTTAGGTGTTCTAAGTATGTGATCAACACATGATTCTCGGGATGTTTGATTTTGTGGTGACTTCGTCTTGTCAAATTCTATTTGATTTCTTTTCGACAGTTTAAGTTCGAATTTCAAATTTTGTCCCGGAATTTCGTCCGGTTACCAACCAGTAATTTCCGGTAACCATGGTTATCGGAAACCCCGCCCCCCTCTGAGAAAAAAAACCGGTACCCAAAACCTTGGATGTATGTCCAGATTCAACCCTTGTAAAAGGGCAATATTCACTCATGGAGATTTGTCGACAAGAAAATGAAAATTCCCCTTTCTCGCTAAAATGTAAATTTATGAATATAGTATGCACAAAACTATGTTTGGAAGTTGGCTTAATGGGATTGAGAAACGGACTAAGGCTAGCATTCGTATTGGTGTGTGAGCCTTTCTTTTGGGAATATGGAATTGGCGTAATGATATTGTCTTTAACAAGGTTCAAACTCCTCATTTTATGCAGGTTGTACTCAAAGCTACCTATTAGATTCAGTCATGGTCACTCCTCCTACCGCCAAGCGGGATCTTATGGATTCCGGATGTTCTCGGATGATGGCGGTTGTTCGGGCCATCTTCCGCTAGAATGGGTGGCATCATGCTAGATGATTAGATGGATAATTTTTTTCTTCTGGCTCATTTTTATTTCGACGCTGTGTGATCAGTGATTTGTATTTTTATACTTTTATTGCGACTCACACACTACGATTTTGTTTTACTAAAAAAGGTTGTGTGCATCATTTTGATGCGGAGGCCAGGTGACTCTTTCTGAAAACAAAGTTTGTACAAAACCGAAAACATTTTATTTATTCCATTGTATAGAGGACATGTGTGGATAGCTAGGTACGTTGAACATCCATTGGGCCGTGATGCAGCGAAGATAGAGTCAAGTGCATATTGACCAGACGTTGAACGATGGACCAAGCTGTCCCAGTCGATCGACAAGGAATGAATAATTGAATATTGTTGCCGGCTGCCTAGCTTGAATTCAAAATACTCTCTTCCTTGCGAATTTTCCGTGATGCTAGCTCTTAATTCGCAAAGTACGTACGCCGAGAGCAGCCCCATCCCCATGGCCTTCGTTCTTAAACACTTGTAATCTTTTCGACGAATCGCGCATATGCCAACTACTAGCGCTTGTTTGAATAAAATTGGGCCAAAGCGCCGTCTACGAGTCCAATACTTTGTAAAGAAATAAAGCACCATCGATCTACTCCATAAAGTGAAGAATTGATGTGCTATACAATGGGGAGGCTAGTGGAACCAACTAAGAAGGCTATGTTGCAGAAACAAATTGTATGAATGTCATCATATACAAAAACGTAGTGACACGTATATATGGACACTATCTCTTGTTTAATTTGTTGCTCACTACTACGTGTACGTATTCATTCATAGAAGCTTCTAGGATATGAAAACAGAAGAGAGAGGGAAGGTTCGTCGATGCATTGGCCGGAGATGGACGCAACAGCTGATGGCCTACATGCACCTGCAGATGTCCAGGTGCATGCATGGCATCTTGCCTCCTGCTGCCGGCACCATGGACATCAATCCAATTCAACGCCCCCAAAGTGGAACTAGTTGTATATACTCTCTTACTTGATCTAGTGGCCGTTATACCCGGATGGAACTGTAGCTCGAAAGCCCCTTAATGGCCGTTATATATTGATGAGTGTTGCTTGTCTTTCTCTTCGTCTTAATTTGCCATCGCTTCCACGCGTACGTTCGGCTCTTTCCTGCCTCCTTCCTGTCATCTCATGCATATGTCTTTAGGTTTTTCATGTCCATCCATCTCTTTAGTCGATCATATCTCCTGGTAATCCCGGGCTTGTTGCGGCCTCAATGCTTGATATTTCTCTGCTTTGATTTAATTCAGTCAAAATAACGAAAACCGTTGATGTCCCGCCATTCATTGATTACACAGTTGATCAAACATTTGTCATTTGATTCATTTCTATATGCAAGAGGGAATCTCGTGCGGAAGCTTCTCTTAATCGGTTCAGTTATGAATGGGTTGAACGTAACGGATTTAAAAATGTTGGTCAGAGGGAGATTGACCATGACCTCTTCTTCAACTAGCAGCTGGCTAAAGCTTCTTTCTTCTTCCTGGACTTGTTCCCTGCTTTGTTGTTGGTCCTCAGATGCAGACGTTCACGGTTATCGCACCAACCACGAAGCTCACCTAGCTGAATCGGAATCTGTCCGTCGCCAACCCGCATATTGACATACTCTCCAAAAGGTACAACTTATATAGTGTTTTACTGAATGACTATGTAGTCTGTCTTATCCATATTTAGAGGTAATGCGATTTAGTTCACTTCTCCGAGCGAGCTTATTTGATCCAGAAAGCAACGATGAGAGAATTAATGCGACATCCGATCGGGATGCGGCATGCTGGAAGCTTCCTAATGAAGTTGATAGTACCTGCTTCAGTTTGCATTCACATTCTCATATATGCTATTCAGATTTAGCTAATCTACCATGTCCTAGTTTTTTTAGATTCTCAAAGATTGCTCCCGGCTTATAATAATTTACATAACGAAAACCATCGCTTTCGCGTACATCATGCTGAACAACATGTTTAGAACTGTGTGCTCAATTCGATACAGAGGCTACGGTTATCCTTCATTTAAAAAAAAAGTAAAGCAGTAAAGCTAGGCCTATTGTAAGGTATAAGTTTTTCACTGCGACCATAGAAGGCCCGGTCGGCCGGGTGTAACAGTTAAAACTCTTTAAATAATATAACTCCCTTCGTAAAAAAAATAGAAGGCCGGACATTATCCTCGGCACTGTCCAGCAAGCGCCACAAAAGGGCTCAAGAAAATAGCATCTATACTGAACTAAGCCTCCTGAATTGTTGTTGTGGTCACCCGGCCGACTCTCAAACTGCGTCTTGCGTAGCTCAGGTCATCACATCACCACATCAAAATTTAAACTATTCGGTATTTTTTTCTCGGTAAACCGATTTCCTGCCCGGTTATCCAAACCTTGGCCCATGTCGAACGTTGACGATGAGTAGGAAAAGGCCAAACAATGTTTTCAATTGTCTCTTAATTCATGCTAGGAGTATTGGTTTGACCGAGAGAAATATACTACTCCCTCCGTTTTTAATATAAGATGTTCTAGCATTTGACTAGATTCACATGTATGTAGACATGTTTTAGTGTGTATATACATTCATTTAAGTGTGTATCTAGCCAACCTACACACTGTCTAAAACGTCTTGTAATTATAAAGAGAGGTAGTATTAGGTAAGACAACTCATTGAACAGGCTAAATGTTGGTGTTGTTTGTAGTGCGATCACCGTCTCTTTAATTATATACCGGTTGGAATAAGTCGAACGGTGTAAATTCATACCGTTTGCAACCTATTCTAAAATCGTAAGCTTTTGCTGGCCGGTGCCGTGATTTTTCCCCCTTCTAATTTGAGGGTTTCTAATTTCGTCTAATGTCTAATAATTTGACGCCGGCCTTGCACACGAAACAAACCTGTAGCATCGCCATGTAGATGTTGTGGTCGATATGCAATGGTAGCTGCTAGTAGAGTAATATTTTTGAAATGAACGGAAAGGAAGTCGACGTTGACTTTGTTAGGTGTTGACCTAACCCTGCGCATGGAACGAATCACAGAGACCGATCGAACTGTTGATTAATGTGGAGTTTGAAACTCAGAACAGAAACCGAGCGAATAAATAGCCAAGTTGAAAGGGATAGTGTTGGCTGATTCTAGATCTCTCCAGGGCCAGGCAACTTGACAGTTGACAGCCGCACCCGCACTCCACACGTGATTGCATTTCTTACTCGGTGAGTCAGCAAGCTCATTTACATGCCGGGTCGTGCCATGCATAATCAGCCTTACCGTCCGGTTAAAGTCACGACTCAAAGATGACGACACAGAGGACAGCATACAGATACGCAATGGATGACGACTCGAAGCGAGTCCACAGCACCTCCCGGTCGATCCTTGGCTCCAACGTGTCCATCGCATGCCCATGCCAGGGCGACGCCTCCTACACCCTGATGGTCCACCCTCCTTGCCGCCGCGGCCCTGGTCCAAGTTCAAGAAGCCAAGCTTCACCGACCTCATCGACTGGAGCGTGATGAAGATCGACATGGAGTTCTGGTTCAAAGGCCACACCTACTGGGTTGACCTCCCATGCGACATCTCCTACTAACAGCTGTGACACCGCCGTCCTGGACGACAACAACAACCTGCAGGTGGAGTTCGGCTTTACCCCTGCCCTCCCAGGAGAGGGGCAACCACCACAACAACAAGCGTGTGGCGCGACCGGTCGTCTATCAGACCATGGGTGTCGCCTGTAACTCGTTCATCAGGATCATCCCCATCAACGGCTTCTAGGACCATGTCCAACACAAGGACTGCATAGTGACCGTGTGGAAGCTGTTGGCCACGACAAGGGGTAGAGAGTGGAGACGGTCTGGGGGTACCAAGGGTTCGGCGACGTGCCCAAGAACTTGACGCACATGTACCCCCTCCTAAGCACCAAGGACAAAATGTCGTGTACTTGGTCCTCTGCGAGTTCTTTGAGAACCTTTACAAGAAGAAATTCTTCCCAGGAAGCGCGCTACCTGCTCGTTATTGAAATCCCTAAGAAGTTCGTCACGTCTGCACCTTTGACGCGCTAAATTTATGACATGTTCGTCTCTTGCGGTTTCAGCCGACGTCTCCGTAAAACTCTAGTTCGTTTTAAAAGGAATGCGGTAGGGAAAGCCCCTACACCAATTTTTTTAAATAATAAGAATTCAAATATGCGTCTGTGAGGACTTGAACCTGAACGGTTCGGTTGTACATCGACTTCCCTAACCAAGTGAGTTGTGCTCACTTCTTGTGATGATGGAGTATCTAGGGGCAATGCACGAAGTGTAGCATAGCCCCCCATACCATTGAAGAAGCCTAGGCGCAATGGAGGAAATGTTGCAGAGGCCTAGGATGAAGAAGCGTATGTGCAAGTGGTGATGGAGGCCTACATAGATGACCACACTTGGCCAGTTCCTTGCGGTGGACCCGATTTCTTCGTTGTTTCTTGTGATGTTTATCATCTTAGTTGCTTATGTTTATCATTTTAGTTGCTTCTCTTCAGTTACGAGACATTTTTTATCGTTTGTGAACCATGTTGAATATTTGTATTGTATTGAGTCTTGCTTTTAAAATTATCAAAAAAGTACAATATTGATGTATTAACAGATCACCCGCCACAAATATTCTATGCTCCATCAATGGTGAGCCCAAATTCATTGATGTCTCCGTGGCTACTAATGGAACATTGTAAACAAACCTCAAAAGGGCCTATATCATTGATAATGCTCTTAGTGAGTCGGCAGGTATATATAAGTTATAAAGAGGCCCCTAGAAACATAGAAAATTACAATGAAGCACATCAAATTGATACATGTGATATGTCACGCTAAACCAAAAGGGAAAAATGCGACCATGTGCTTGGTTCTGTTCACCGCATCTTGTGGACCTCTAGGTATGTGCACGTGCGCCGCCGCTGAGGAACAAGTCACTCGGGGCAAGGTCGATGATGAATCTTGCACCATAGCGAATGAAGATCCTCCGCAAAGGCCTAAAAACTAGGAGAAAGAAGAGTCCTATTAAGAACTCCGCTTCCCGGCATGGAGTGGCTCTAATTGCCTCAGATAACCCAGGCACAATGCAACTGTCGCACTAGTTGTCGCATCTTTGCACTACAAGAAAAAGGTTAATAACCAGTGTGACATTTATTTTTTGAACTGTCACCGGGGGAGAAGAATCCCCACCTGATTTTTTCCGTTTTACATATCTCGAAAAGGCCCGAAGTAGCCGTATGATGAGCTTACCCCGCTTCAGCTGCGGTAAGGATGTGCATGCTTAGCAGGGACGCACTATGCGTCCACGTGCGAGGATCCACACTCATCACCTCAACCACATGCATTGAGTTGATATCATGTCTAAGATCATCATCATCAGACTCATAGTCGGAGTTGATGGGGACCTATAGATATCATGTCTAAGATCATCATCATCAGACTCATAGTTGGAGTTGACGGGGACCTATAGATGAAGTAAGTCACAGATGCACTTTCGTCCAGATAGAAACTGCACCTCGCAGTAGGTTGCATGTCGTAGAACTCAACAAGCGATGTCCACTGAGCTCCATTAAAGTATGAGGTGGCTATTGCTACTAATTAATTCATCGAATGACACTGTTGCAATCCCGTACACAACCAAGTGAGACATCATAGCGGTAAAACCATGATCAGGAGGATCAACCGACATGGTGATGATGAACACACAATCGAGCTACCTACCACACCATCACTGGCGTGGGTGCACAATGGCACGCCAGTAAAGAATAGTTTCTTACACGTCAGTGATTTAGAGATATTATTGACGTGGGTGAAACAATGCCACGGCGTTGCTATATTTGGCCGTGATAAGTTTTTTGGGGCCACATATCACCGGTGTGCCGCTCATACAGACACGCCAGTGAGTCAAATTAGCACCGGTGGGGGCATTGTTCTATGCCAGTTATTTTTTCCCATCTAATCCTAGCAAATCGCCGGTGTGGCTCCATCGTGACTCGTCGGTGATTTCCTGCCAGCTATAAGCAGTTTTTTTGTGCACACGCCACGGCACGCACTCCAAATCCTTGTCAAGCACCAGATCCAGGACCAGTTTTTTTTAGAAAAGGGTCACCCCGTCCTCGAGACCCCGACCCTATCCTTCCTCCGCTTATCACCATCTCCAGCTAACGAGTCCACCGAAGAAGGCTAAATTAGATCGGTTTGCTATTTCTCACTCGAGTGAGAATTAAGTTAGAGTTCACTCAACTCTAATCTCGTCAGATTTATATCGCGATTTGTACGGAATGTGAGTTGCACATGGTTACACTGGGATTTTTCCACTTAGACATGAGTTGCAACTAGAAAAAGTAATTTTTTCTAGTTACACATGAATTGCATGTGCAACTAGATGACGTCAATTAACTTAATTCTCACTCACTCAAGTGAGCGCTCCCCCCAAATTAGATAGCACTGTTGGTTGGTTATAGTTGGCGTGGAGAAAGAAAGGTGCGCGCATGGAGATGCACAATTTTTTCTACTCAATTGATCACGTGTGTGTATAAGACGCACGGACAGACAGATCCAGAGGCATACTACGTACGTATACAACTCGCAGGTGCAACAAGACAGTAGACTCAAGCAGAGCTGAGCAGAGGAGCTGGCAGTTGAAGGAGCTAGCATAGCAGTGATGAAGGACCGGCGATCATGGACTGAAGGTCGTCGTAGTGATCGAAGCCGATCATCGTTGCCGACACCGTTGGCTCGCCGGAAGAGACCCGGAGGAGCTCGTCCAGGTACTCCGCGCCCAGATCCTCCAGCTCCACCACCACCTGCTGCTGCTGCTGTTGCACGGCGGCCGCGTCGACCTTCATCATCTTTGTCGTCGTCGTCGTCCGCTTGACCTTGTTGGGCGACCGCTTCCTTATGGAGTGGCGACGTTTGAGCGCGAGCACGGGGGAGCCTCCGGTGGCGCCGAGCGCGAGGGTGCGGATGGACTCCTGGACGCGGTCGACGGGGTAGTTGAGCACGGCGGCGGCGCCGCGCACGGAGAAGGCGGCCTGGTCGTAGGCCATGGCGGCCGCCTCGGGCGTGTTGAAGGTGCCGAGCCACACGCGGGCGCCTTTCCGGGTGGAGTCCCGGATCTCGGCGGCGAACTTGCCCCACGGACGCTTCCGCACGCCGATGAGGCCCTTGGTCGACGGCGTGGGGGCGGTGGCGGGCTGCTGGGCACGACGCTTGCTTGGTGCCCCTGCACCTGCAGTGTGAGTAGTTGTGGTGGTGGCCGGCTGTTGGTGGTCGGAGGATGAGGAGGAGCAGGAATCCTCCACGTCCATGTCATGAAAATCGATGTAATGGCGGGACGGCAATAGGGTGTTGAGGAGGTGCATGTCGAACGCCGACGACGAGTAGAGCCAGCCACCGCTGAAATGATGTTTCTCCATGAGTGTTAGAAGAAGAAGTTGTCTGAGAGGAGCTAGCAGAGGAGGATGAGCAATATCTGTTGGCATCTCGGCGAGCTTTTATAAGCAACATTTTGACTGGTCCAATTCTCCAGTGGCTCCTGCCCGATCCGAGGACCCAAATTTTGGGCTCCACAGGCCGCCAATGGAAACAGAACGGAGGAGAGGTGACAGGGACACCTCCGTCCGTCCGTGCTGACGTAGGGCGGCGGTGTACGACAAGCCAACACGACGTCACTCATCATCCTCTGCTCCAAGCTTCTCTCACTCAAACAAACGACTGAGCAACCCACTTGCTGTTGTTGTGTATATTTTCCTCAATCGATCATCAGTTACTACTGTTAAACGAGAGCACTCCCCTTTGTCAAGCTCAGTTTCTAAGACTAGCCACACGTACCGTTGAGTCGAGATCTACTATATATATATATATGATATTATGCATTATGGAGATCGTATCATACGCTATGCATGATACCGGTTTATGATACTAATGCAACAATACACGATATATATGTCATGCGGGTCTCACTATTTACGGTACTTTATTTGCCGCTAGAGTACCACAAATTGCTTACGATTTGTTCTATTCATGAATTGCTTACGATTTCCTCAAACCACATGACAGTCGCGTTTCCAACTCAACATTCAACAACAACAGTAAAGCGCATTCTACACTTAGTGCTCTAACTCTTTTTAACAGAATGTGTTGCCCTGATTGTAAAATAGTAAATCTCATATAGCCAAAAATGAATTAAAAGGTGCTAGGGACAACATATACAAGGGCGATAGACATGACAAGCATGCAACAAATACATAAGGACGTCGAGTGTTCAACCAGTAAAATAGTTGTTTGCCTAGTACGACGCAAATGCAGTGCCAAGGGATGGAAGAAGAAGAAATCGTGGGACTTGCCGAACAAGGACGACATACCACGTCATGCAGGGACGGATCCATAGAGGGTCATGGGTGTGCAGATGCACACCCAAATTTTTGGAAAACAAAATCATATGTATATTACATAATAGGTGTATGTATCAATGGTGTTGTAGTTCTGAACAAAATAAGTACTTAACATCAATCTAAGCTTAAGATCTTATGGTTGTGTACTACTTCTTCTCTAATCTGTGCCGAACTTTTTAAATTTTAGCTATTTGAAACCTTTATAGAGTAACCAAAAAAAGTTTGAACACCCAAGTTTGAGAACCTGGATCCGTCCCTGACGTCATGACCTCGTCGGTCCATAGCTCTGTTGCCTTGGCTCAAAGTCTGATGGCTCGAGACCACAAAACATCCACCCTTGAGATGAGACGATAGCTACAAACCCGACCATCAAAGAAGAAGAGAATCTGATCATAACGACCAACTTCGTGAGTCCCGCCACACAATGTTGCATAAAGTTTATCTGAACGTAATTCTCTTTAAAGTAAAGGACAACTAATTACAGAAAAGAAGTGAGAGCCTAGGATATATCTCGGATTTGTTAGGACATGGCCCTTTGACATGAATATCCCTGCACACAGTTGTCACGGAAACAAATTTAAGTTTTTAAACTTCAAATAGGATTTTAAAAGATTTCAGTACACGAGTATAATAGTGTAGCCTAAATCTAGCTTACTTATTTATACACAAGACGTTGCAATTATTAGCTACCTATATATCCCCCTCTACGCTCATTCTCAACTTCCCAAAAGGCCAAAGCAAAGGTGGTGCGTGCATCAGGCCACATATAATATATATATGAATTAACCCTACACATCTGTTAGTGTTGCTGCTGATAATATATCTATCTTCCTTAATTAGTTGACAATTGCAAGTTGCAAATTGATTGAGGGAACAACCAAGCGGTCGGTTTGCCTTTTGGCCTCACTAACTTTTCATGCTACAGGCAGGTTGATGTGGACCGGTTGAAAGTCTGGAACGACGATATATTTCATTCAATATTATAAAGCAAGCTCGATCCATCCTAGATAGCTCTCAAAATTTCTTATTTGGAACGGAAGACGATTATTCTATTTTCTGGTGCAGCTATCACGAACCTCACGTACGTCACCCATGACTTTTGATGAAAATTACCGTAAACTTGTAGCTAGGGTGTGATTCAAGATGATACATGCAACTCCGGTAAATATGTAATTCAACCTTTTACCATACATACGCGCGGGAGATTTCCTAGCTACCTCTTTATTTTTTGTTTTCAAGCTAAAACTTAAAGGTACTTTCTCAAAACAAAAAAAACTTAAAGGTACTGTAGCTAGAAAATATCTGTAAGCTATTTGAACGACATTTCTCAGAAAGGAATTTTGAGCAACAATCCTGTATGATGATATATGCACGGCGACATATAACATATGTACGGAGAAATATATGATGTGGCAGTAGTATATAAAGTGAGTGCAACTATATATCGTCAGCCATGACTATATATATATATATATATCTATTATGTTGGTTCGAGGAAGCAGCAGGTAGCATCGATCAGAGGTGACGGTTGCTTGCATCTGCATCGACGACGGAGGAAGGTGGCGTGCTCCTTCCCGCGGGAGCAGCCATGCCCATGCATGCTCTCATTCATGCACCACCTGTGATGATCCATGGAGCTGTTCAGGTCTGACTCAACAGAATGGAATGGAAACGGAACGAGAGAGATATATGCACGTACGGCGACATATAGCATCAAGTCCCCGAGTGACGTTAAAAGCTCACTACTATCGGTCCCGATCCATCGTCGAAATGGATGCCAGGTGCAGTGCATGCACTATACTCATTGTCTAAGACCAGGACCGGTCGGTTGTTTTGGTTCATTCATCGATCTGACCTATAAATGGTCTCGGCACACCATATTATGTGTTCTGCAAATGGATATACAACTGAATTATTAGGGTCTAAATGGCAACACGATAAATTTTTTTGGTTTCTCGTTGAAATAGTAACATTTTGTTTGTCTTGTGACAACATCTCCAACGCTCCCTGAATAGGTCCAAACGGTGGCCCGGACAAAAAAAAAAACCTCCAGCTGAGTTGGAGGCCAATCGGTCCCGATCCATCGTCGAAATGGATGCCAGGTCCAGTGGCGCCCCCATCTTTCCCGGGCCACTAGGGGTCGCCGGCCTACAACACCCTCCCGATAGGTCGAATCAATGGATTTTGGACCCGAAAAATGGCCACAATGGCACACCCTCCCTTTTTATGACCCTTCGAAAAACTGTGTGACACCCTCCTGTCCGCCCCCAACTTTCGAGGTATGCTTGGAGGCATCAGACAATGTCCAGGTGAGTCCACCATGCATTGTCAGACAGGAGGGGGCACGACTTGTCATCCTTACACCGGTCATGTTGGTTTAAATCCTAGGTGGCGACGCCAAGTTGACGCAACAAGGTTTCCCGTTGGTTCCCACCTATGTTTCCTGACGCTTCCTGCAGACTATAAGATGGCACGCCATGCTCATTTCTCGCCATCTCATCTCCGTCAACAAGAATGCGTCGTCTAATGCCAACTCTTTGTCCACCCTCACTCACTCACTCAGGCTGCTCGCACTAGTTTCCTGCCGCCACAGCCAACCCCGCCACCTTTGGACGACAGAGAAAGTGAGAAGGGATGAGATGTAGGAGGACATCAAAGAGGAGGAGGAGGAGGTGCGGATGGCTCCGGTGGAGCAGTAGCAAACACAACTCCTCACCTCCACGTACGCTACCGCTTGTCGGGTGTACATCGACCACATGTTGCACGCCATCACCCTCGAGGACACAAACTCCGCTATCGAGGAGCACGTCATGGAGCTCTCCAGTGAGAGCACGACGACCAAGGAGGTTGGTCACTAGCTCATAGCTGCCAAGGGACAAGCCAATGCAGATTTGAAAGCCGAGAGCGATACTTCTTTCAACGTCCGCGAGGCTCCTCTCATGGACACAGTGGGGACTCATCACTGGCGCCTAGAGGAGGCTCATCAACGGGCCCACGAAGATGCACATCTAAAGATGCGGAGCTGGGAGGCGCAAACAGAGCCAGTGAGACATCGTCGAGTGGCGTAGAGTGCAACCTATCAGAAGAAGCGCTTGTGTGCCGAGGCCACGACGGAGAAACGCTGGCTCGCGTGGGCACCGGAGGATGGTGGCTCCATGTTTTCTTCTCCAATCAGCCGACAAACAAGAGCGAGGCTGACCCCTCTCCATTCGTCTCGCTGACGCTGAACGACGACGAGGCTTGCCCCTCCTATGTGTTGGTCCCGAGATCGAAACACAACGAGGCCGGACCCAATGAGCCCTGTCCCAACTCTTAGTTAGTTTAGTTTTAAGTTTACTTTAAATTTTGTTTAAATTTCGTCCTTATATGTCTAAGTTTGAATAGAAATCGAGTATTTTGTTTATATTTGCGAGTGTTCCAGTTTGAACAGGAACTATCGGGTGACCTTGGGGCAACCCCTATCGTACCCGACATCCATCAGCACCTCCAATAGTGGATTAATTATGGGGGTGCAGGACAAATTTAGGGCAGCCCGGTAGAGATGATCTTAATTCACAAAGTAGTGAGTAGCCACATGGTCTTCGTTCTGTAGATACTTGCAATAACCTTTTACACAAATTGCGCATATCACCAAGTACTCCATTTCTCGAATAATATTGGTGCCAAAGCTCCATCTAACAGAGCATCTCTAACAGAGCCCTTAAAAGTGGTCAAACCCTAAAAAATAGGACGTTTACAGTTTTTGCTGCACAAAAACCCCCGAATAGAGCCCTTAAAAATGGTCAAACCCGTAAAACGTTTAAGGGGGACTGGGAATTCATAGCCACAACCCGTGAATACGCAGATTTCGAGGCTATTTGAGGATCTCTTTGAGGGTGCCTGAGATCTGGTCAACGCTCACAAAATGTGATCTCCACCGTGTCTTCTCCATCCTACGGCCGCACGTCACCGGCTTGTTTTTCTTCCTTATTCTTCCCTCCCTCGCACCTCCATGGCCGGAGCAGGGAGCTCCACCAACCCGACGCCATGGTTTCCTTCGGCCCCTCCCGAGCACGGGAATTGAACTGCTGCTGCTTCCTCTCCGTCCCCGCTGAAGAACCGGTGGTAGCGCCGAGCTCGTCTCGTCTCCGTCGAGAGCTCGTCTCCGTCGAGAGCTCGTCGCCCTCTCCTTCCCGGCGCCGTCTCCGACCTCTCCCTGACCCCGTACCACGCCCCCGGCCACCCCGAGGTGAGCCGCACCTGCGGGAACCCTTTCCCCTCCTCCCCCCTTGCTCTGGGCGCCCGGACGCCGTCGCGCGGCTGCGCTGCTTCCGTCCGTCGCCGCCATGGTTCTGCCAGCGAACAGAAACCTGAAGCTGCTCGACTGAAATTCAGATAACACGTCTACAACGCTTCATAGTATGTCAGTGTTTATAGGGCTGAAATTCAGATAACGCGTCTACAACACCAGTTCAATGCGCGCTAGTCCAATGGGCGGTGCCGAAGGAAGAAGACGAAGGGATATTATACAGAATATTCTGTTTTAAGGTTCGGTTGTGCGGTTACTGCTATGGCGCGGCTCGTTTTCGCGCAAAAAACGCGACGTTTGCGAATCTTATAATGGTTTTAAGGTTCCGTTGTTTGAGGGCTCTGTTAGAGATGCTCTAACACTCCAAAAATATAGTGGACGCTGGTGGAGCCAACATTTTGGCAAAAGAGTTGCATGAATGGCAAAGCGTCTTCGTTTTCGTATCATTTAGATAATGATTAATGTAGTGACAAGCATTGTATTTGGAGTAAAGCCAGTGCAATTTATTCTTGTATTTGACACTCTCATGTGTTGTTGCTCACTACTGCATTGGTTCATGGAAGCTGTCATTAGATGCAAAACAGAAGTCAGGAAGGTTCGTGGATGCATTCAGCTAATGGCCTACAAGGATCTGGGGGTGTTGAATGCAAGTCCATATGCATGCTGCATGCATGACATCTTGCCTCCTGCGGCCGGCACCATGCACATCAACCAACCCAACGCCCGAGAAGTATAATCCATACTCGATCTATCATCTATGGTAGTTGCCGTCATACCCGGATGCAGCTATAGCTCGAAAGTATCCTCTGATCCGATCACAACATATAATAAATTTTGAGTGTTTCTTTTCTTTCTCTGATCCGATCACTTGTCTTTCTAACTGCACGACCAAACTACTCCACGACCATATGTAACAGCGAGGTTCAGAATCAACCGATCATGTATGGAAGTTTCTCTGACTTGATCCGTTCAGTTATGAATGGATGGAAAGTATTTAACAGGTTACAGTTTTGGTCAGACGGAGATTGACCATGACCACTTCAACTACTAGCTAGCCAATTCATCTTGTTGCTCTTGTTAGGTGTTGGTCTGAAGAAGCAGACCTTGAAACAACAACCAGCTGTAGGTACTAGCTAGGTACCACCAGCAGATATTTAAAAACAAAACTATTATTCTTGTCCGCAGAAACGTATATTTCTATCTCAAGATTTCTCCCATCTACATACTACATGTTCTTGTGCTTATACTATCGCATCAGCCAGGAAGCTCGCTGCTCGCGAGGCTGAATCGGAATTTGTCTGTCGCTACCACACATGCATATTTGACATACTCTCAAAAGGTACAACTATATGTTGTGTTCTATCCATTCCGAAAAATCATGTAGTGCTCTATAAATCTGTTTTTTCGAGATTAACGCGGAAAAACTTCCCCACTGCTTGTTGCATTAAGCCGGGCAGGCCATGTTCTTACAAACTGATAAAGAGATTACATTTTTTTACAGTGGAAGCTGTCGCCGTCGGCGTCCCGTTCCCGGAGCGAGAGGAGCCGCCGTCCTCCTTCCCGTCTGAGCGGTATGAAGACGTGTACGTTGAGCAGTTCCTCGCGGAGAATGAGATGATGCAGCAGGATCTCGGGACCATGGAACTGGAAGGAGGAGGAGGAGTTTGCATAACCTCCGGCGCCGCCGCCATCCACCTTCCCGGCCGATCTGCTCCCGCTGGATGGCTCCAAGTTCGACGAGTTCGAGGCGTGGTTGTTTTCCTTGGAGGAGGATCGATGATGATTGATGAGCAGCAGCAGCAAGAACTACCTTGATCGATCGATTTCGCCACTCCTTAAGCGCTTTACTAGTACTTGCATTTCTTTTCTCATCGATCGAGGACCACGCATACCATGCATTGGTGTGCAATCTGCTACTCGAGGACTACTTGATTTGATCGTGTATAAGTGAATTGCTTGCCTTTGATCCTGTGCGATTCCAGTAATTTAATCTTGTGCGGTTCCTAACATGGATTTTTTTTACAAACAAACAAAAAGGCTGAATCTTGCCGCGGGAAAAAATCAGGTCACACATGCATGTGGAAACTAATGTAGCGTAACCCCCCAAATCTGTGTTCCTGTATATCACTCAGCACTCCTCTGTGCTGGTTCATTAGTAGAAATTTGTGTAAGAAATACTTAATGGTGACAAGCAAGCAATGAGACACAACGATGCAGCACCGAGCATAGGATTTAGGTCCACACTAAGATCTTACATTGCTCCAGCTTGACATACAACTTGACATGTTCCAGCTGTATCACTCGCTGTCTTTATGAGACACATGAATCAGGCAACAGGAACTAGGCCTGGGTATTCGGTTACACCAAACCGATCGGTTCAGTTCTCAGGTTAGCGATAAATTCGGTTTGCAGAAATCCATGACCGATGGGTCAACTGAAGAACTACTAACCGAGGCTTTGGTGATAACTCAGAAGAAGAAAAAAGGGTCACACAAACCGACTGGATGAATACTCTGTTTTTTCCTTTAAAACAGAGGTTTTACTCTCAACCATATTTTTGTCCAAGCAAAAACTGCAATGGTTTCTTGCAAGAATGATCCCAACTGCATACGAGGTAACCAATGTTTCAAATCAGATCTAGATTATCACCATCCTTGGGTTAACTTACAGAAGCCAAAGTCACAGAACTGAAGATCATTCGAACAATTCTATCATCCGTACTAGCTTCTCACCTCCCAAGTCACAGGTTGAGTAATTCTTCCGAGATAAGAGAAAGTCGGAGTGGAACAAACAGTTGCTGCTATGGGAAACAAAGTCATTGTAAAGCTAGTAAATCAATTAACCAGGTAATACTTCATAGTTGCATTTCATACACGATGGAACTGAGCCTGCAAATTTATTCATCCATTCACGTACGAATCACCTAAACTAGCAGAAATAAAGCTGATCGAATACTCGTCTTCGGCAACCTGTCCGCAGACCTCGATGACAACGCGCTCGCCGTCGTCCTGCTACTGCACCCGACCTTCTCCATCTTCTTCACAACAACCGTACCCGCCCACCACCTGCCCAAACACCTCGAGCCAGGGCGTGCAGATGAAAAACCCGGAGCCGTTGGCGCCAGGCCCAGGTAATGCTTTGATATTAAATGGGTATAAGAACTTCAATTATCACAAACCTGTTTCCTCCTCTATCTGAAGTTGACCGCAAAGAAGTGGGGTCAACTGATATGGTAAAAGCTACTGCATGTCTCTGCCCACAAATGGATGCACCACAGCACCGGTGCATGCATTTGCCAAACATCAGCACAACATGATTCAAACAACTATACATTTGATGGCAGCATCCTTCAGAACTTAATATGCAGTTTACTGAGAACTAGGACTAGAACTGAGAACTAGAACTAGGACTAGAACTATACATTTGTTGTAATATGCAGATTTCATTTGATGGCAGCATCCTTCAGAACTTAATCTACAGTTTACTGAGAACTAGGACTATTATAAAAGACAAGCAAGATTTTTCTAACTGCTTTTTATACTTCACAAAGAAGTGCATCATCTGAAACATACTATCCATTTCTGTGTTTAATCACCACCAGTGATATGTAATGGAGAGTCATTTTGAACCATTTTTTATGGACATCAACGCTGACTGAAAAATAATAATAATGTCAAGTTAGAGTTCAAAGAGGCAGTGGAGCAAATCAAAATACTAAATATCTATTTTAGGAATCATAACTAGGTGACTTTCACACAACGGATCACACCTGGAGGAACACGAGACAAAACAAGAATTGCAATCTTCAAGAGTATCTAGCATGATAAACTTCTCTTTCAGCGAAAGGCAAAAGGGGTAATAATAGCAGATGGCACAACGATGAAATATGGAATTCAGATACAGGTTTTTTCTCATGGAAGAAAACTTCAAAACATAACTAGAAGATAAATTCCATACCTTTATTCCCATTATTTCCCAGGCAACAATTGAGCTTGATAATAAGGCGACGTGAAACCACAGTACAATTTTAGATTCCAGCTGACCTGATATGGTGTTTGGTAGAGATTACTGATGTGTGAATGAAGAGGGAACCCCGATCACTGATATGGTGTTTGGTAGAGAAAATTCTCCAAAACAATTTCTCATTTCAGGCAATCAATCTTGAGATTGTCATCTAATTCCCAGATTGGTCAGCACAAAAGAAACTTCATTGATATTCTGATCCCCCTCCCAGCATAATGCCCTCACTAATGCGATGAAGATGCAAGATCTAGATCAAATCTTATACAGTATATTTCATTAAGTAGGCTGACCACTTTTGTAATTGATCAACGATTGTTCAGGCGAACAACATGATCACATAAGCCAACAATCAGTATAGCTTTGGTAAAGTTATTTGACTAAATTTGTCTACTACATATTCATGCATGCTAGCTTGACTCTACATAAATGATACATCCCCAGCATTGTAAAATTCATTAATCAAAGTATTGAAAGCCAACAACATCATATCAAATCGACTCATTGTCTATTAGACAATTAGCTACTTGAAGTTTCCCAGCTCCACAGAGGCCACGGATTGCAACAGCAAAACTAACATAGCTAGCCCAATACCCTTATTCAACAGATCAACCAAGAGCTTGAAGACGCTGTCAAAATCACCAAAGCCTACCCATCAGAGTTTTATAGCAGAACACATCAGCATGCCAGCCTTATTCTTCACCGTGTGCTAGCAAGCACACTGCTTCTGAAAAGAGTAACGGCACAAGCATACTCGCTGTCTCAGCTGTTGACAACAGCCCCCGCTGTTGCATCATTTCTAATTGTGGACATGTTTAAAATAACTCCAGACGAGTTAACCAATGTTTCTAGTTAAATCTAGCTTCTCGCCATCCTTGGTTAATTTAGAGCAGCCAAAGGCACAAAACTGCAACAAAGCAAGGTCATCTGAACAATTGTATGATCTGTACTAGCTGCACACTTTCCAAGTTACAGATTGAGTAATTCTTCCAAGTTAAGACAGTGAAACAAACAATCCCAGTTATTGGTCAAGCTAGTAAATGTAAATCAACCAACCATGTAATACTAGTCTGTATTTCATACACAATGGAACTGAGCGTGCAAACTTATTCATTCCACACACGTACAAATCACCTAAACTAGCAGAAAATAACTCATAAGTTACTCGTCATCGGCGACCTGGCCACAGTTCTCAATGACGACAGGCTCAGCCGTCCTCCCGCTGCTGCTCCCGACCTTCTCCATCTTCTCCACGACGCCGTACCCGTCGACAACCTGCCCGAATACGACGTGCTTGCCATCGAGCCACGGCGTGCTGGCGGTGCAGATGAAGAACTGGGAGCCGTTGGTGCCGGGTCCGGAGTTGGCCATGGAGAGCACGCCGGGCCCGGTATGCTTGAGCTTAAAGTTCTCGTCGGCGAACTTGGCGCCGTAGATGGACTCGCCGCCGGTGCCGTTGCCGCGGGTGAAGTCGCCACCCTGGCACATGAAGCCGGGGATGATGCGGTGGAAAGCCGAGCCCTTATAGTGGAGCGGCTTGCCGCACGCGCCCAGGCCCTTCTCGCCCGTGCAGAGTTGCTGGAAGTTGGCGGCGGTGCGGGGCACCTTGTCGGCGAAGAGCTCCATCACTACGCGGCCGGCCTTGGCCTGGCCGATCAGGATGTCGAAGAAGACCTTAGGGTTCTTGGCGGCCATTGTTGCTCGAGCGAATGAAAGGTGGCTCCTTTCTTTTCCCTCCCTATAGCAAAGCAAAGAGGCTCAATCTATGGAAATTTTTCAGATTCGTCAAGAACGAACGGAAACAAAGTCGAATCAATCCGAAGTGTGTACATCATCCTTGCATGGTCCCCAGGGTAGCACTGCTGGAGATCATAGGGCGAGGAGATGAATAAATTGGTTTGGCACAAACATTGAGCTGAATAGGCCTTGGATAAATGACGCCTAGAAAGCCTTCGATATGTGCGATGCTTTCCAAATCCGAAACCAAATCGAATCAAACATCCATCCATGAGCACAAACAAAGAAGAAATGCCAAGATCCCCAGAAGGTGGTGCAAGAAATTCTACCTTGGAACTTGGATGGAGCTGCTGGTGCTGTGATGAAGATTGAGACTGACGGCGGCTGCGTGGGGGGGAGGAGATAAAAAGGACAAAGGGTTTAGGGTTTTGAGGGCGCAGAAGCCACGGTTTCAATGGGCTTGGGCCTAGGTGGTGGCCAGGGTTGGAACTTACCGGGCATGCTGAGTATCCCAGCCCATTCAACGTATTCTCATTTTCTCAAAAACAAAAAAAAATCAACGTATTCCTCAAAGAAAAAACAACAGAGTCCATAATCCCTCTCTCAACTTTTGTTTTGACTTACCTCTCTCTGAACATAAGAAAAAAGGTGAGTACCAAAGGTAACCCTCAGTCCATGATTTTGCTTTAAGATTTACACCTTTTTTTTTTATTTTTACAATGGACATCGCATTAAATGTTTTCGTTAAAAGTGAAACATATTTTTCGTCGTGGTCTACACAACAGAGGTTCCAAAAGGGTTAACTAAAACTGAAACCTTTTTGGTTGTACAAGGATATATCCATGCGCATCTAAAGAGGTAAATGGGGAGACCTCATGGAGCCTCCTCGTGCCTTTGGATTTCTGGCCGTTCGATCGTGGCCTCGTGGCGCGATCTGGAGCGTTCGTTTTTCCGCATACTTTTTTCCTATCCAAAACGGTCACTGACGGTGGGTCCAATATGCGGCTGGTCCCGCTTCGCAGAGGCAGGGAGTGTGTGCTAACCGGTGCCGTTTTCGGGCTCCTATTGAGGCGTCTTTCTTCACTTCTTGCTCTGCCGTCGTGCGGTGCGAACCTGTCACATGGGGTGCTCGGACCGACCGACTTTCCTACCTGACCAAACACTGACTTGTGGCCCTCTTTTCTGGGCTGGTCCGCCTGCCAGCGTTGTATGTGCCTTCGCCTCTGGTACACCGTCGTTCGTGCCCACAAATGGCTGGGCCCATGAAAAAAACTGGTCCCGCCCCACAGAGACAGACGTCTTTGGGTGTCTGCTCTGATTCGCGTCAGTCGCACCCCACGGTGGAAACCCTAGCCTCCAGCCCGCCACGAGCCCACGCCTCAATCGCCGCGAGCGTCTCCTCCCCCAAATCCCCATTTTCCTCTTCTCCTCTCTCTCTTTCGCCTCCTCTGCTCCCTGCTCCGACCGAGCTTCAGATTCGCTGCCGTTTTGCCGCTCTCCGCACGCGGTCACCTCTGGTGGCATGGAAAGGAGGCCGTCCAAGCTAAGGCCGCGCAGATTCCGCCTCGCCGCCGTCAAGGCCCTTCCTTCCCGTCCCTTCAGATCTGCCTTTTCTGCTTCGCCCCTCTTCCTGCCCCAGCCCTGTCACCTCATTTTCCCCCTCCTCTCTCCTCCGATTTTCCGTGGGTGCTTCAGATCCACCTTCAGATCCGCCGCCGCATCACACATCACTGGCTGGACCTGTCGATTTTTTTTTGTTTTCTTCATTTTTGACTCACACGTTTTGGGTGTTCTTTGTTCTTTCCAGATCCTGAGCGGTTTCCGGTTGCTGCGTGGGGATAGCTGTCGCTGCTTCGTTCGTCGTCTGTGTTGCTGGTGAGTTCAAAGCTAACGTTCTTTCAACCTGTGTTCTTTCGTTCCCTTTGTTTGTACTCACGCCTTTGGGGTGTTCTTTATTTTTTTGCAGGTCTATCGACGGTTGGAGGTTGCTGCCTGAAGATAACTGTCGGTGATTCATTTGTCCTCTGTTTTATCGCTGGTAAGTAGAGAGCTCGAGCTTGAAAAATAGGTTTGCTTAAATGCAATCTAAGTTTTTGGTATTATTTGCTTTTTCACTCACACGTTTGGGGCTATCTTTATCTTCTGCAAAACTTCCTGCCCGATGCGAACATAGCTGCTGCTGCTGCAAGAACGGCTGGTTTGTTTTTTTCTGGTTTTTTCCTGGTGAGTTGGAGGCCTGGGGACAAATATGTGCTCTATGCATTAGTGATACATGCAGTTCTGTTGATGTGCTCCTAATGTGGTTTGTTCTGGATCGAGCTTGGCTATCTGTGCTTTAGGTGTTTACTATAGATGTGTGGTTGATTTGTGGGTGCTCTTGGTTTTGTTAGAGATATGTTCTTCTGGGCGTAGCAGCAAAAAGGAGAGGAAGAACTGTTGATAAGCGTGCGGGCTGCCGCGTCGTGGCGCCGCTGGGAGAAGCGACCTCGCCGGGAGAGCACGGGCCGCCGTCGTAGCACCAGATTCATCGCCGCCTCGCCGCCGCATCTGATGCGATGCAGTTCTTCAACAGTAGTTTTGAATTAAGTTGATTCTCTGGTTGACCCGTGGTGGTTTGATTTTGTTGGCCTTTTCTTTTGCTTTGTTTGGCCCGTGGGATCCGATTGATTGGCTTTGTCTTCTATTTCTCTCTTTCCTTTTCGTTTGTAGGTTTTCTCCTTTTGTTTATTCCGATATTTGGTTCTGCTTGCTGCTTTCTTGTGCCATCTTTCTTTTTGAACTTTATGATCTTGCAGATTGTAGTATTCCAGTTTCTTCATTTTTTTCAGCTCACACAGTTGTGGTGTTCTTTGCTAAATTTTTGCAGGTCGTCGCAGTGCTGGAGATTGGAACTTGAAGACTAATGTTGTTGCTGGATTTGGGAATTGGTTTCCTTGCTGATAAGGTTCAGAATCTGAAAATAGTACACTGATGAAGTTTGATCTGCGGTTTCGTGTGCTAGACGAGTTGTCCCTATGAATGTTACAGGCAGTTCTAGGTGTGAGCTATGTGTGCTTTATATTACATAAATTAGTTTGTGATTCCCTATGAATGTTACAGGCAGTTCTAGGTGTGAGCTATGTGTGCTTTATATTACATAAATTAGTTTGTGATTTGTTAAGATAGTTTAGGTTGCTTGAAGGAGTGTGAGCTACACGTTGTTTATATTGCAGAAATTAGGTTCGTCCGTATTCAGATGATTTCGTTTTTGGTGTATGCCCAGACTGTAGTTTATGGTGTCGGTAGGTCCTTCAAAGTGGAAATCGTGGCTGATATACAGTTACTTGAACACCAAAAATTCCGAGGTATAGGATTACATTACAGAGGTAAATTGGCTTATGTATTTTGGTGGCCTGCTGGTCTGCCCATGGTGGAAATTAATACTGAGTAGTACCTACATCCACATGAAATTCTTTCTTCTGGTTTTGCCCATATGAGATAGCCTGAACATTAGTATCTTTTTTGTTTAGTTTTCTGATGGAAACAAAATAGTTTTGTTGTGACTATCTTGACGACCTCTCATGTGCTTTGCCTCTTATTAGTTGGTCGTTTTTTTGTTTGTTTCAGATTGCTTGATTTTTTTTCTGTTCTACGTTCGTTTTTTGTCTTCCGTTTTGACAGTTCTTTGATTTTATAGTGCTCTTTGTGTACTCTTTGATTTTTCTTCTTGGTATTTAGTTGGTTTTTTGTTTGGATCTGATCATCTTTCTTTGTTTTCGATTTCTTCTCCTTTTTTCTCTTGGATTCTTTTCCATTCTGTGCTCTGTTTTTGCTTGCCTTTTATTTTCCTTTGGGTCGGTGTTGCCTTCTTTTCTTTTTATTTGTTTTTCTTTTGGTTACTGCAATTGGTTCTTCTTTACTTACCCTTTACTTCCATTTTCATCTCTACTTCTTATTTTTATTTGCCCTTAGGGTTTGGTTCTAATCGCTGCTTTGTTTTTCCAGCCTTTTCCTTTGAACTCTATGATCTTGCAGCTTGTGGTGTTCCGGTTTCATTTTCTTTTTTGACCTCACCCGATTGTGATGTTTTTGCCTTTTTTCAGGTCGTCGCAGCACTGGAGATTGCTACCTGAAGATTTATGCCGTTGTTGGATTTGGGAATTTGTATCCTCGCTGGTAAGGTCCAGAATCTAAGAGAATAATACATTGATATAGTTTGATCTGCGATTCCGCGTGGTAGATGAGTTTTGTGTGTGAATCTTACGGGCAGTTGTAGGTGTGAGCTATTTATCATCGCTTATTGTGTTTACCTCGACTTAATTTCCTTTTGAAAGGAAAAACAACCCAACAAGTGTCTAAAAAAATGTGGGATCGGGGATGCCTATGTAAATTTTGTCTGAATCAGTTTTCTGATGTGTTTGTTCTGGTCAATATCCCAAATTATTTCTCTAACATGTATTAGTAATGCATAATCCCTCTTAAGAAAAAATCTCAAATTACAAGTGTTACAGAAATATAGATATAATAGAGGCTGGGTGACGGACACGTGATGCTTAGATGTATTGTTATTTATGAACTGTAAAGCTTACTAAATTACTGTCGATACAAGCTCATTTCTTTATGAGATTCATAGCCCTATGGATTACCTGATACAAGCAAGCTAATCTGACCAGTTGGCGTTAGGTTAAAAGTTTTGAGTGCTCCACACCAAGGATGTTGCCTTTACAAAGAAAAAATATACTTATGATGATTACCAGTGTTACCCACCAATTACCACTCTGAAAGATGTGGTTGGCATGCATTTGATGTGTGGAAGAGCGTCATATTAATTTAAAAGAGGAAGTTTTGTTAATGTTCCATGTTTCTATCTTTGAGTCATTGACATTATTCTGATAGATTTGGTTAGCTTGGATAAACAGAGTAGTTTTTCTCATTAATATCATTCACCTTGATCACTTGATACTTTGTTGGAATCCACTAATAAATTAAATTTCTAGGTCTCTGCCTTGATATAATTAACCTTGATCTATGATAGTTCCTCTATGGGCCATTGCATGGTTCTTTCCAAGCCGGCCCCTAAAATGCTACCGGTAAGAAGAAATGTAATGTTAGCTGCTCCATGTTATTTATTAAGCCTATGGAGGATTGGATCATGGTTGATTTGATCTGAATATCTCCCTTCAGTTTTGGAGGGTTAATAACCTTTTCAATTTCCTACTCGGTCTGATCTAGACAAAATATCCCAGGGATTTTAGACCGTCCTGATTGTGAGTCTGTTGACTTAAAGGTGCAGTATGGTGAGATTATGTACTTGGTTTTCATTCAAATTAGTAACAACTGAGCTGCATGGATCAAGGATGTCCATTAGATCGTGGTTTTCGTACATTTCTCAGCTTTAGCTGGCCTTTATTTCTCTTGCCGACAAAATATGTTTCTATTTTTCTGCTTAAATTATGAGCTTCATATATTTTAGAAACTTCAAACTTGACTATTCTTCTGCTGTGATGTTTCAGGATTTAACCTTATCTGGACTTGCATACATTTGTCATTTGCGAATTTAGTGAGTGTTCGTTAAAAAAACAGCTTGCGCTGTTGCGCATCACATGTAGGTAATATTTATTACATTCAACTTCTTTCTGTTTACAACCAATTGACAACAAGTTAATCTTGAATAAATTTATTTTGCCACTTTATTTAGTGTTCTTTTTGTGAATCATGGTGACCATGGTTGGTATGATGTGGTTCGTTTATTCCCTTCCTGTAGTCCATCAAAGACTAGGGCAGCAGATAGTTTTCAAGCATCAATTTTCTTTTGACTTGGAGCACCGAACCAATCTGCTCTTTGCTAGCTCCCTCTATGCATGAAGTACAGTTATGAACCCAATTGTGAAATTTGGTTATGTTTGCTCTCAATGGTCAGTTTAGTCTACTTTCTATATGACTATTCGATCTCAAATTTTATATATTAGTACTAGGGGAATCTGAATAACTAAAGTAGCCTGTAGGCGCTGCTGAACCTCCGACCTCCCACACTACTTTATGGATCTGAGTATAACCGAATGGCTGGCTGCTACTCGAGCTTATGGTTTGTCCTTACCTAAATGGATCGAGAATCAACCTGCTGAGCTGAGTTCATGGTTTATCCTTACATAAATGGATCAAGAATCATATGTATAGATAGTCCTTTTTCATATCCCACGCTCTGTATATTCTCATTTTTGGGCTTCGATATGTTTTAAGCAGTGGTCTAATGGTAACAAAATAACATTTGGCAAGAAGGCCATATGAAATAGACGGTGTTATGTAGATATGAGTGCGATGACGCAATTTGAAATTGACATGCGCAGGATCAATTGTTATGCATGTTGCCATAAAACAAATGAATTTCTGGATTTTGTATAAAAGTTCTCATGTCAATTATACAACCTTGATAAAACTACGTACATTTGTGTTGTTGAATTGAAACTTTCAAGAATCTTAACAATGTTATGACGAGTTGAGTCATAGGGCCTTGCATAAATAGTCTTAGTTACTTTTTCTCATAATTCGTGGTTCTCATTCCAGGCAGCTCCACATGGACACCGAATGAGAGATCCAGACACAAGAGAGATGCAGTCGCCACACTAGGTGGAGTTAACTGTGCAAATATGTGAGTTTTGCAACTAGGAGCTGCATACAAACCTGCAGCATCTACTTATCGCATAGGTGGAGCGCTTCCATATGATTAAGTTGGTCTGCCATATATGATATTCTTATGCTCCTTTTAATCTTTCAGTTCTATTGTATGTGGGCATATTGAATTTGTTTGGCAGTTATATATGTAAATGTTCTTATAAGACATCCATGTATGTAGAGCTTATATATGTACATGTAATGTTGGAAGCCCTTAATCTGAAGTCATTGGTACAACTAATATGCTTAGCAGGTCAATATCATTTTTGTTGGAAGTAATGATGTTTTACATAGAATTTTAACTATCTCTCCTGCTGTTTGTTAATCTTTATGTCTGTAAGAGCATTGTGCTTTGCTCTAAACCTATAATAATGCCACTGCTTTGTATAATAGTGATTGACAATCTTTGTCATATTAAGAATGGTTATCATAACGTTTTGCAAATTGAAATTTAGTGTCATCGGCGGGTGGCGCGCGGCAAGCCGCGCCAAGGGATCTAGTGTAGATTGCATCTGGTGGCATCCTTGCGTGGTGGCGGGGCTTTGCGGCCTGGAGCTAGCATGCGCCTACAAGCAGGAGCCCTCTGCTTGGCAGTTGCCCGGCGTCCACATGATGTTGTGGCGCGCTGGTACGCGCAGATCAAAGGCGGCGACATCTAAGTTCCTGCGCGTGACCATGATGCTCGTGTATCAAAAAATTTGTAATGTGGAATAAAAGTGTTCTCCCGTGTATAAATGTGTAGGAACTAGTAGAGACACACCATAAAATATCTCTACAATGGTTTTAAGTTATTTATTTGCTTATTGCACCTGCGCCTACACCGTGTCACAACAAAATACAATGGTACTAGTATTTTTAGGGGATACGTGGGGATAATCTCTAAACAGATTGGGTGAAACACTTACCTTCACCCAATACTCTATTTCCAACCCAATCCCCTTTTCAATCCCAATCCCCATCCCAGGTTCAATCCTTAGCAATGTTTACTAGCCAAGGGATTTAAGTTTGATTTAAAAACTTGGTCAGGAAATACCGACATACTAGCAATGTTTACTAGCCAGGGGACAACCGACATACTTGGCTAGACCATTTACCTCGGCAAAGAGGTTCCCGGCCGCACAATGCGGATCAATAACATGTACTGTTTTTTAATCTTTTGTTTCTTCCTTTTTGTTTTGTTAATTTTCTTCTTTATTTTCTTATTAATAGAAAAATTAGTCTTTGACATGAATGTTTATATCAACAAGACCATTTACCTCATTTAAACGGATCTTCAAAAATAAGAATATTTATATTAAGTGAACGTTTTTTCAATACGAACATTTTCCTAATTTGAACGCTTACAATAACAACATTTATCTTATTTTGAGCGCTTTTGAATATTTGCCTCATTTAAACTTTTTAATAAGAGCATTTATGTTATTTGAACAAAATTTAATATGAACATTATATTAGTTGAACGGTTTTTAATATGAAAATTTATGTTCTTAACAAATTTTCATAAGAATATTTATGTATTTGTCCAAACATAAACATTTATTTAATATAAAAAAAGAGAAATCAAATAAAAAATAAAAGAAATAAATAATAAAAACGAAAATCTCATGAATTGTTTTCATATCCATGAACAATTTTTTCAAATTTGTGAATCTTTTTAAAACTCTTTGGACATGTTCTTTAAATCATTAACAATTGTTCGAACATCTGATGGGCGTAAAGTTAATACGCTTAGGTTGAGACTCCAAGTGCACAGTGAGTTGTGGAGGACTTGTTTTCCCCACGAAGGTGACTCGGTGGTTTATATCGGACTCTCGGGGAACTATGTGTAGAAGATTTATCTTCTTATCCTTCTCTTATAAGACTTCCTTTCGTGCGCTTCCTTGACTCCTACTCCTTCTTCCTTCCAAAAAATGATCCCTGTGAAATATTAGGTCATTTGGACGTTGTTTGAGTCCATGACACATCAAAATATAGAAAATAGGGTTTTCTGCCAGCGCAGGGTTAATTCCAGAAAAATAGGGAAACTGTGAAATATTCCCAAAATCAATATAAAACATTAATATAACCCTTATATGATGCAAATATGATTGAAATAACATGTAATACAATGCAAAGTTCATGTATGTATTTTACATACATCAACATCCAGGAAATTTGATGAAACCTCGTGAATTGTGACATGTTAGCTCATAAGTTAGTATTGTAACGAAGCTGATGTTGCTCACTGACGAAATGATGGGAACACAATATCTCGTGAAGGCAAAAAGTCACAAAGACCATCTAAGGATCTAGCCGAACACCACCAAGATAAGATGCTAGTCGACATTCTCTCGGATGCCTACCCGATGAGATCTACCGGCTAACAAGGCCCAACCACTTAAGTTAGGAAAAAGGCTTCACGACAAAACTGGATATGAGGTACATAGACAAAGCCCACAAAGACCGTATTTTCCCAAGTAAGCATAGGGAAAAAGGTACTCGAAGTCGCAGTCGGTACAGATAGAACGACTAGATGACAACAACCCTGAGCCTATCATAGCTTCAGTCAAATCGTAGCTTGTACCTAAGCTTGTATTGCCGGGATGTCACTTCTATAAGGTGGTAGCGCCCCCCTATATAAGGGGTATGCATCTCTCCTTATAGAGGTTGATCATTCATTCACACCCACACCCACAAACATAGACCATACACCTTCTTCAATCTTCACCGGAGAAACCACCATCAATCAAGCTGACTTCATCTTGTACCTTGAGCGGCTGTCACGACGGAATACAACCGATCCCAGCAATATTAGCGCTTTTACAAGAGACATTCCTAAGGCTTGAACCTGTATACATTCGTGTGTGCTTGAAGCTGTTAGCCCATCCGACCATGGGCACAAGCCTTTACCTACATATAAATTTACTAACAGGTCACAAAACATTGATACTCATCTGATATGATTGTACGTGGTCAAAATTAACCAACACGATAACCCGGGATGAACAAGAACTGGGGATCGAATGCAGTAATGGCTGAGAGGAGTGGTCGAGTAATGAATTCCACTCTTCGATCCAGCTACTTGATTTGTATTTTCACCCACAAATTTTAACATGATTTCAAACTTCATGAAAAAATTTGAAATATGAAAAAAATATAAATCCCAATAGAGTACAAAGCCTATCAATTATTTAATCGTATTCATGAACATTTTATGGAATTCGTGAATCGTTTAACTTTTGAGAACGCGTTTTGAGCCCATGAGCTATTTCCTAAACCTCGGGGACATTTGATTAAATCTCGTGAAACATTATTTCAAACAACATGATTTTCTCAATGGGAAACATTTTGAAATCCATGATCTTATTTTACGAATCCATCATTAATTTATTCCTATCCATGAATATGTTTGCTCGAATTCGTGATTTTTTAATCTACGTGGACGTGCTTTTAAGCCCATGAACAATTTTTTTAACCTAGGGGGACTTTCATTAAATTGTGTGACACTTTATTTCAAGCAAAGATGAACAAACTTTAAAATTTAAAACAACTTTTTAATCCATGAACATATCTTTTGAACCCATCAATATTTTTCATATTTCATAAATAGTTTTTAAAATTTGTGAAAGTTCGTTAATTAGCGTGGGCGTGTCTTTTTGAGCCCATGAACTGTTTATTTTTACCTCGGGGACATTTAATTAAACCAGACAAACATTATTTCAAACAACATAAACAATAGTAACATATAAGATTCTTTTCTGAACCCATCACTATGTTTTTTTGTGTGTGTAATTTTTAAAATTACGTGGACGTGTTTTTAGTCTGTGATTTTTTGTAATTCGTGAACGATTTTTTAAGTAGGTAACAATGGTTTTTCAAATCCGTGAACATGCTTTTTTAACCCACGAGTAATTTTTTAAACCTCATAAACATTATTTGAATCGTAGAACTAGTTCTTAGTCCATAAAAGATGAAATGAAATGAGAGAAACATAAGTGTATAGGAATTGCCAACGTGGTGATACCCATCAGGCCCTCTAAATGGACGGCCCAGGTTGTGGATCTCTAAATGGACGGCCCAGGTTGTGGATGACCGTTGGACCCGTCGTGGACGCTGGAGACCTCCGCCTCCCAGCCTCGCCGCCGCCGTCGACGCGCTCAAGCGCCTCCTGGTCCTAGGATTATCCCTAGGGGTACGGCGGAGGCAAGCTACCGCCGCTACTACCCAGGAACAGTCTCCATCCGGCCCAGGTGACGATCCCTCTCCCTATCCTCATCGATGGATCTCCGTCCCTTCCTCGAGTTCATGCGCTGCCGTTTGTTATCTCCGCTCCACTGCAAGTTTATTTCTTGGCCCGATCTGTGCTGCCTGTGGGTTCTCTTGGATCCCGTCATGAGACTATCCTCCCCGTCGCTTTGGTTTCCCGTCCCCCTTTTGGGATGGGAGAGCTGGCCCCTCTTGCCGCCCAACTGTTCGTCGGATTGTCCGCTAGAGACTATTTCAGACTGGCCCTCCAAGCTCCTCGTCAGCCACAGGATGCTTGGATACTATTTTGATACAGCTTTCGATACGGTTACCAGTTCCTTTTTGTGCACCACTAGCTACCAACGTTCATACTATTGTTGCCACTCACTGCTCTGATGCTTCTTTGCTTACTGCTTAAGAAAGCTGCATTCCATAAACACCTTTCTGTTTATCAATAGTAGCTGGCCGGCCCGGCGATGTCGTAGATTTTGGTACCAAATTATTGCACAAGTGAGCCCGCAATCAGTTAGATTGAGTTCCTCATGAATGCATATGCCAACTAAATTTGGGGACCAATCTTAGGGATGCACTTCCATGGCATTATGTGTGATGTTCTTGCACCATATATCTTACGGTCGTTCTTACATCATATATGATTGACGTGTGCAGGCTTTGTTCTCTTGTCAAGTTATCTGAAGTACAGCCAGGGCTACAGTCTATGACATATGCGTCGTGGCGGCTTTCAACATAGTGACGGCCGTTGCCTTCTTGCTGGCCTTTGCTTATCTGCGGATGCAGCCCATCAATGACAGGGTCTACTTTCCGAAATGGTACCTCAAAGGTATGCGAGACAACCCGTCTTCTGCTGGTGCGGTTGTGACCAAGTACGTCAACCTGAATCTGAGGTCCTACTTGAAATTCTTAAGTTGGATGCCGGCTGCTCTCAACATGCCCGAGGAAGAGTTGATCAAGCATGCAGGCCTTGATTCTGTTATCTATCTACGGATATAGCACACAGGGTACGTTTGTAGCAGCTTTATGTTCCTGCCTCTTTGCAACTGATTGTCCTTGTCTTTTGTTGTTCAGTTATCGATCATTCTTCCCGAAAACCATATGTAGTGTCTCTGGGTCATGTTATTATCATAGCAATGGTGCTGATGTATATGCACTGCAAGCTCTTCTCCTATAGCATTTATTACTATGTTGATGATTAAGTGTTTGATATTGCGGGTCTTTAGTGCCAATGAACCTTTTTATTACTCAGTCTCTAGGTGAATTAAACAGGGGATAAACACAAAAAGTTGTTTGTACATGCTTCTTTTTCCTTGTGCTTCAAGTCTAAGAATGGGTTCGCGCATTATCATTTGAATTTTAATTTCTTTCTTTTGGATGTGTTTTTTTAACCAATTCTTTTGGTTGTGTGAAGCAAGCACATTCTATTATGCAAAACATGTTTCAGTGTTATTGTTTTTCCTTATGATTGCTTAGCACTGTATGTGGAATCATGTGTACAGTTCTTTTGTTCGCTTGTGATTAACATGCTTCATACCAAGTGACCCAATCTTCTGATGCTTGTATGTTGATAAACTAATAACTAATCATTACAGGCTCAAGTGAATAATAATATTTTTTCATGCAACTGGCATGTGCTGCTTGGAAGTGACAGTGGAAATTTTATTGCTACTGTCCCCAAAATGAAGCTCTCCTTTCTGTTAGCATATTCTAGAAGGATTTATCACACATAAAAGTGACATATTGGGCCTTACGCACTGTGGCTGCACCAAATAATAACTAACTACTCCAGTTGAGAGCATCAGAATCCAGTTTACTGTCTTCACTGATTTAGAGAACGTACCTGTGTAAGTACCTTGGTGTGGGTTTTCCAAAATTAGCATTTGCAGTACAAAAGAAATCTGACCCCGAAAATAGCAATTTAGATGGTCTCCATAACAATAATGCATAAACCATTAACTGGTGAATCATTTAACTGTATTTCAGCGTCTGAACCATAGGCCTTCAACTGGTGAATGATTGTAACAGTATTTCAGGGTCTGAATAATCTAGCTATTTATGAAGCCTCGTGCACATGCCAGGCTGAGCTTTTGAAATTAAATGGATTACTTATGTGGTGAAACCCTGCTTGCGGGAGATAAATGTTATTGGTGTGCCTGATGTTTTGTTCTTCTCTTTATGGATACGCCGATACGGTCAGCCGATTGAGTGACACGTAACTGCTGCTTAATTTTTCCCTCAACTTTATCATCCCGTTAGAACTAGGTGTGATATAGACGGCCAACTGATAATCTCCACTCTCAGATGCATATCTTCTATAAAAAGCTTCCACGGACAGGAAATATTGCCAAAATGGTACCAAGTTCGTGCCAGAATTCTGGAAGACCATTATCGGATATAATTGGTTTCATTTGGATCAGAAACCACAAGCAGAATGAAGGGACGAGCAAGGGGACACTGTCTATACAGGTAAGTTTTGAAATAATTGGTCATGATATTTTGTACCACTGCAGAAAACCAGATTGTAGTTGAAATTCATGTAGTATGTTCTTCTTGCACTTTAGTTCAATGTTGCTATCAATTCACGGTTTTGTTCCTCAAGAGCAACATTATAACAATGTATATATTATTATATTTGAGGGGAAAACTGTAGGGAGGCTTTGACGAGTATATATTACTAATATAGAGCACGCCACTAATTACATCGACATGTACAGAAGACTAGGCCTGTTGACATTGTAGTCAACATTATGCCATTTACAGTTTATTTAGGTTCCCATACATTGTATAGAATCCTCGATCAAATCTTAATGCTCCTTGCCTTCTATCTGGTTATGAACATTATGCCATTTACGGTTTATTTAGGTTCCCATACATTGTATAGAATCCTTGATCAAATCTTAATGCTCCTTGCCTTCTATCTGGTTATGTCGTGAAAATAGGAATCAATAAGTATTTTAAAGTTATCTTAGCTCCGAAGTAGTCTTTTCCCTTTGATACTACTTTGTTGCTCTGATCCATCTCATTGCATGGCCAGGAAAATAGATTTGGGGATATAATTACATAATGTATATGCAGTGATTATGACTTATGAAAGCTACTCTTTCTCCGGTGATGATTAATTACGAGGACATAGATAAGTCTAATGCTCCTCTTTTTACTAAAAATATGCGCTCTGTTTGGATCTTTGAGAACGTACATGATTCCAGTGCACCTTTTTTTTCCCTTACAACATGTACTCTCTCTGGATCTTTGCAATCATTTTCTACTGTTAAGTACAGATGCTTACATGGTTGCCTATCTAAAATCATTTCACATGCAACCATTTGCTTCTGTGCAGGATTTGGTGAATGTAAGAATATTGTAGGATTGGACAGTGAGCATGTAAGTCTGAATCTTCTATCCTGGAATATATCTACCTCTTCGACTTTTTTCTGCTTCTAGGATATGATAATGCTTCTGAACTTATGTTTACATTTGTGTAGGTTTAATTGTTTTTCCTCATCTTTCCATCCCGGTTGTTACTCTCCTACTTAAATTTGTAGAAACAGGTAAACAACCATAAACTTAGGTGCTTTCACTATTTATTGCTTTATTTTGAGCATGTTATTTTGGATATTATGGTCAGTTCTGTTTAACAGTGTGTTATCTCAACCATGTAATAAAAGTGAGTGGTATTTTTCAGATGCTATGTAATTACATTTCCCGAACCTCTGTTTTGTTACAGTATCTATCTACATATATGTTTTAGGTAGTAGGAATTTTGCGTTTTCCAAGCGAAGTACTAGATAATTTTGCCTGCCAATGTATTGTTCTAAAATAGATATCTCTTGGTTTAGGGTATGCTGACATGCAAGATTATGTGAAGAATTTAAGTGAGTGTTCACCATGCTGGCAGGCATCTGTTCATTCAAAGCATTTTTTGTGTCATCATAAGCAGTGGCAATAAGTTGGGTTAAATGCCAAAGAAAATCAGTTTATCATCAACAGCGATGTGATGTGTCCTATTGGCTAGCGAAACAGTCCCGCATGATTTTTAGTGTCCCCATAAACAACGCAAACAAAACTGAGATTTGATCTATCATTATTTACTGCCTATAGCAAAAAAGCGTTTGTCTTATTTCCTGGAGCTCGATTGCTTTCCAGTATTATAGGTTTTAGGTCGCCCTCCTGCATCAAGTTTATTCTTCCTCAATAAAGCTTAGAGGTGGTGTTTTCTGTCTTGCTGCCAAGAAATTAGACGCCACCGTTCCACTTGGTTATCATTATTGGCTGTTGTATGCTCTGTTTCAGCACATCCAGTGGAGTTTACCCTATTCATCAATACATTCAGTGCTGCATGCTCCCTTTGATATTTTAACTAAACTATTAGCTTACTCTAACAGCCATTGCAAGCAGCTTTAAATTTTTCGTTGTAGGAAAGAAGAGTGTTCTTTTTATTTACCGGAATTTACAATTTTGCAAAACTGATCCTCGGTATACGCTGGATGGTGCTGCTGATTTACATTATACTGAATTTGACATGCCTTCCAATGATTACATACTGTTGACAAGCATTTGGATTTTGGGACCTAGATCGCTTATTGCTTCACCTTATATGTATTTAGTATTTATTTTGTTCGACGACATATATATTCATTTCTTTTCAAATAATTTATGTAGCTGTCGTCGTGTCCAGTAGACTGTATCTTCCTTTATAGTCCGTATGTGCATTTCTGATTGCATACTTTGCGTGTTTATATTTAGACTCAGTAGAATGTCTCCTTTTTCTTTAAGGGTGTACAAGCGGTATTGCTAATACAGCTATCACATTGCTATATTTTGACCATGTAATTATGTTTTTCATGCAGTTGGATCCGGCTCCTGCTCCAAGGATGAGCCTTTGCCCACTTGATCTGCTTTACTGGATGGTTCCTCTGGTGCTGATGCTCTTACCGCTGGTTCATCTTAAAAAAAAATACCTGGACTATTTCATTTCTTCCTCCAGACTGAGGATCAGTGGTTTCATACATGGAATGCAAACGGGCACGCGCCATGTCAGGCCCCTTTGCAAGATATTTGAATAAATACTTAAGCAGATTTGTTTTATTAGACCATTCGAGATTGGACTCATCGGCTCCGCTTACTCATCTGCGGAAGAAATCGGCATCACTAACACACCACCACTGATGACAAGTCTGAGCTAGGCGGTGCTTGCGGTACCCCTTCTGATCCAGCGACAGACATGAGCCCTTTAATGACGCCTTCCACGCCGATCGATTGCCAAGACAACGCAAACAAGACGGCCGCTTGATAGCATTTGTCTATCTATTCTGCAAGCATTTGTCTATCTATTCTGAACGACGACGTCTAAAGGTACCAGTATGCACCTCCTCAATTTTACCAATAGATTTCTGTATAATCCTCATATGCACTTTAATTCAACATGCTACATTATATTTCAGGCTATACCTCCTTCTACCATGAACTACATATAATATTTTGTGATGCCAATGTTGCCACTACATTAATCAGGCGAACACCGACGTAATGGTTACTTTCAATTAGTGAAGCAGAAGCATCATGCAATCTTATATGACGCCCAATCTAGCTACTATATCTAGCAGACAGGTATCTGAATTTTTCTTATCGTCGCGACGTGGCGTTGTTCTGTAAATTAGTTATAGAAAACAACACAACGGTTATGCAATATTAGCTTAATGTTTGTACTGCTAACTATCGTGCATGCTAATGTAGATGTAACTAAATATTTATCCAGAGCCTTCTGTCAATTCCCCTGTTAAAAAACTAATCATCGCATGCTATCTGTAAATCAAACCAGCTATAACACTGAATAGACTACTAATATTAATAATAATTTTTATATCCATTCCAACTTATACAATAAACACAGACAAACGTATCGACACCAACAACTATCGCTAAGGGCGCGGCGTGCCGCCACGCCTAATTTTCCTAGTTGCATGTTATTGCTCCACTATTTTGCTACTTCTCATTTCTAAGTTTTTATGGTTCTTACACCATATGCATCTGAAGCATTCTAATATTATTTGTTGCTTCTCATTCATAAGCTCTCCTTGCTGTTGCATATCAGCCGAATAGGTGGCCCGGAGATCCAGCTGATGTACTTGCGACCCCGCCTCCAGATCAGCTCACTACCCAACCAAAAGCCATTCTTCCCTAACCAGTTGCACTCAGTTATGCGATAGTTTGGATTCATTCTGTTGAATTGTTGAAACTTTGGAATGACTGAAGTCCAATGCTGCTGTGAAGGTAATGATCCTTTTACAACATGGTTATCTATTTCACACATTCTTGTTCTATGTTATTGTGATGACATCTTCATTTCCTTTCTTCTGCTGCTTCTTAGTTGACTTTAAGCTTATGGTTATTTATTCTAAATGGGAAAAACATGTTTCATTGTAGGAGACTAGTTGCTATAGACTTGCAGATGTTCGTATTGTTTCCTCTTGATGCCTCACCGAAGTGCCAAATCCTAGTTTGTTGTGAGTGAATCCATTTATAAGCTGTTCTGTGCTACAGTTACAAACAAAGTATGACTAGCAATGTTGTGGTAATGAATCCTTGCTATTATTTACTGATTTTTTGTTTTTTCTCTTTCCTGTGGTGCTGAATTCTTGGCACATTGCCTTCATGACATTTTCAGAACCACATGTAGTTGTCTAACTTGCTCCTGTAGTTAGGCCCCATAGATTCAAATTTATATTGTGTTGCATCGTGTACTTGTTCTGTCAAATGCCATCTAGAGGATTCTGAGCCCCCTCCACTTCTTATACTCCATGTGGTGGTTGCACAATGTCTAGTTACAATTATCTATAAGGCCACTACTAAAACAAGTGAGTGTAACTATCTTTTTTCATCATTCCCTGCAGATAGATTCACATATCGATTTATGTTTTCATGCACCAACTTCAAATACTCAATTCCTCGGACATGAGGAATGTTCTGCAGCTCATGTGAGTTCACTCGATAAGCATGATACAACATGCGTGCATATTTTTTCAGTACCCTATCATTACATTTTCCTTTTGAAATCGAAAACACAACTAATTATTTGAATTATAATTATTTACTTTATTTTGGCAAAGTTGCGAAAAAATTCACATTTGATATCATGTAATAAACACACCCCTAGGTTGGGAGTAGACATTGCCTCTTGGTGATAAGATAAGCAACACCCTTGAGTTTGCAAATTTATGAGGTTATGGAGTATAGTCATGGGCCTAGGCATCTAATCCAACCGAGGGTTTCTAAAACGATATAACTTGATATAACTTTAACTGTTACATGTAAATTATGTGTGTAGACTTATCCATTTTTTCTTATATTTGTTAGTAGATTCTATAATATGGTGTACTGTATAAAACACTATGGTCAATGTTATGCTTAGTGTTTGGGTCATTATTTGAAGGTACATATTAAATTTCGCCAAAAGAAAGAAATTTATTATTATAGCTTGATAGTCTATGATTATATCCCACCCAATCCTTTTTGCATAGAAAACGTGACCCACTTTGTTGAAGAATACACCAACCATTTTGGTAACATGCCTATCTCAGTGTCTTATTTCCCGTAGTTCTCTCGGCGTGTCCCTCTCAAACATTATTCAAGAGTGGGAACGCCATCAACCATTTCTTCATATCCTATATGACCCTGTACCTGTACCTGTCCCAAGGGGGTGGTCTCAAAAGAGGAAATTCTTGTAGGTCTGTAATACAGTGCCATGAATGCTCCTCTCAAACTAAAAATCGTGTCGATAGTAAAGCAGTGCTGCTAGTATTGAGTCGTAGGCAGATGAATAGCATCACTGTTTAGACAAAAACCATTTGGAGAAGCCGCTAGCACCACCCAGTTCCCTAGGGCGGTATAGTATCTTGCAAATTTCTCCTCTAATACCTTCTCACGGCGTTCCCTGTCGCAATCCCCTTGCCACTCAGCTCAGGCCCAATGGCTGATGACAGCGGGCCACTTTCCATGGTGATTGCACCCCTTCCGACAAACCCATGCACTCTTTGCTCATTTGCTTGTCTGAGTGGTCATTCCTGCCCTGGCTAAGGGTTGATCGGTACGCCGATCTCGCATCCCACACTCCTTTGTCGGGCGCCCTGGCCCTCGCGAGAGCCAGCGCTGTGCTCGCAGGTGCTGCGTCCTGTGCATCAGACGCGGTGGTGTCAACTGCCGTGCTTATGCTCCGCCGCCCGCTAGTGTTGGTTGTTGAGCTTGCGGCTATGGAGGCATTTCTGCATAGGGTGACAGAGGATGCCTTCGGTTGCTATGGATTTCCCTTTGGCAGAGCGACGCTGGACAGTGTTTGAGCGTGGATATGGAATGACATGGTTGTAGTGGAGTGAGGCGCCGCCGTTATTGTGTCGTGTGGGCGTGTTTGGTAGTCGACGACAAGACACTTTAGGGTTTAGTGGGTCGATGGATATCAGACTATGGTTGTACGCCGAGGCAGTGGCCACGGATCGTTATGCATCAACGTTTCTATGGGGTAGGTCCATGATGGATGGTGTCTTGTTAATATGTGAGTATGAGTTCGTCCGCTCAATCGAAGCCATCTGTGGGATCGCTTAGGATGGTACGTCGGGGCAGTGGTTCCAGATATTTGGGCAATATGTATGGTTTGCAGTCTTGTGTAGGAAGGGCAACAAGGAGTCTGAGTCGTGTGTTTGCCTTCTAGTTTCACTTCTCCTCCTTGTCCACCTCTGGTCTCTAAATCTTGTTTCCTTCACCTCCAAGAATCCACCAAAATTTGGTCACCGTTGTTCTTCTCCGGTAGTCTGCAAATGTAGTATTAGGTACTGTTGGAGGACCATATGGACGTTCTGGCTAAAGTAGGCTAGGTACATTATTTAAGAGTGGGCTCGCCATCATCCAGTTCTTCATTTCCTATATGACCATGTACCTGTCCCAAGGGGGTGGTCTCCAAAGAGGAAATTCTTGTAGGTTTGTAATACAGTGACGTGAATCCTCCTCTCAGAACTAAATCATGTCGATCGTAAAATAGTGCTGCTAGTATTGAGTCGTAGGCAGTTGATTAATATCACCATTTCGACAAAATCCGTACGTAGAAACTGCTGGCAGCATCCATTTCTCTAGGGCGGTATAGTATCTTGCACATTTCTCCTCTAACACTTTCTCCCGGCGTTCCCTGTCGCAGTCCCCTTGCCGCTCGGCTCAGGCCCAAAGGCTGATGGCAGCGGGCCACTTTCCACAATGATTTCACCCCTTCCGACACACCCATGCACTCTTTGCTCATTTGCTTGTCTCAGTGGTCGTTCCTGCCCTAGCTAAGGGTTGATCGGTACGCCGATCTCGCATCCCACACTCCCTTGTCGGGCGCCCCTGGCCCTCGCGACAGGCAGCGCCGTGCTCGCAGGTGCTCTGTGTCCTGTGCGTCAGACGCGGTGGTGTCAACTGCCCGTGCTTATGCTCCGCCGCCTGTCGGTGGTGGTTGCTGAGCTTGCGGCTATGGAGGCATTCCTGCATAGGGTGACAGGCGATGCCTTCGGTTGCTATGGATTTCCCTTGGCTGGTTGCAGAGCGACGCTGGATGGTGGTGTGCAGATCAGTGTCTGAGCATGGAAATGGATTGGCATTGTTGTTGTGGAGTGAGGCGCCGCAGTTATTGTGTCGTGTGGGTGTGTTTGGTAGTCGGCGGCAAGGCACTTTAGGGTTTAGTGGGCTCGGTGGATGTCGGACTATGGTTGTACGCCGAGGCAACGACCACAGATGGTTATGAACGTTTCGTTTCTATGGGGTAGGTCCATGATGGATGGTGTCTTGATAATATGTGAGTATGAGTTCGTCCGCTCAATCGAAGCCAGCTGTGGGGTCGTTTGGGATGGTACGTCGGGGCAGTGGTTCCAGATATTTGGTGCAATATGTATGGTTTGCAGTCTTGTGTAGGAAGGGCAACAAGGAGTCTGAGTCGTATGTTTGCCTTCTAGTTTCACTTCTCCTCTTTGTCCACCTCTGGTCTATAAATCTGATTTCCTTCACCTCCAAGAATCCACCAAAATCTGATCACCGTGTGTTCTTCAGTATTCTGCAAATGTAGTATTAGGTAATGTTGGAGGACCATATGGACGTTCTGGCTAAAGTAGGCTAGGAACATTATTTAAGAGTAGGAACGCCATCATTTATTTCTTCATTTCCTATATGACCATGTACCTGTCCGAAGGAGGTGGTCCCAAAAGAGGAAATTCTTGTAGGTTTGTAATACAGTGTCGTGAATGCTCCTCTCAGAACTAAATTGTGTCGATCGTAAAATAGTGCTGCTAGTATTGAGTTGTAGGCAGTTGAATAATACAGCATCACTGTTTCGACAAAATCCATTCGTAGAAACCGCTGGCAGCATCCAGTTCCCTAGGGCGGCATAGTATCTTACACATTTCTCCTCTAACTCCTTCTCCCGAAGTTCCCTGTCGCAATCCCCTTGCCGCTTGGCTCAGGCCCAAAGGCTGATGGCAGCGGGCCACTTTTCACAACGATTTCACCCCTTCCTACACACCCATGCACTCTTTGCTCATTTGCTTGTCTCGGTGGTCGTTCCTGCCCTGGCTAAGGGTTGATCAGTACGCCGATCTTACCGATCTCGCATCCCACACTCCCTTGTTGGGCGCCCCTGGCCCTCGCGACAGGCAGCACCGTGCTCGCAGGTGCTCTATGTCCTGTGCGTCAGACGCGGTGGTGTCAACTGCCCATGCTTATGGCGGTGGTGGTTGCTGAGCTTGCGGCTATGGAGGCATTCCTGCATAGGGTGACAGAGGATGCCTTCGGTTGCTATGGATTTCCCTTGGCTGGTGGCAGAGCGACGCTGGACGGTGGTGTGCAGATTAGTGTCTGAGCGTGAATATGGAATGGCATGGTTGTTGTGCAGTGAGGCGCTGTAGTTACTGTGTCGTGTGGGTGTGTTTGGCGGTCGGCGGCAAGGCACTTTAGGATTTAGTGGGCTCGGTGGGTATCGGGCTATGGTTGTACGCCGAGGCAGCGCCACGGATGGTTATGCATCAACTTTTCTATGGGTAGGTCCATGATGTGAGTATGAGTTCGTCCGCTCAATCGAAGCCATCTGTGGGGTCGCTCGGGATGGTACGTCAGGGCAGTGGTCTCAATTATTTGGTGCAATATGTATGGTTTGCGTGTAGCAAGGGCAACAAGGAGTCCGAGTCATGTGTTTGCCTTCTAGTTTGACTTCTCTTTGTCCACCGCTGGTCTCCAAATATTGTTTCCTTTACCTCCAAGAATCCACCAAAATCTGATCACCGTTGTTCTTTTTGGTAGTGTTAGAGGACCATGGAGGGTCTGGCTAAAGTAGGCTAGGAACCTTCTGCCCGACCAGGAGAGTAAGGTTGGCGCTGCAGTTTGGGGCCATGAATTGGCGCCAACCTTCTTCTTTTCATAGTTTGAGTCTGTAACTCTTAGTTTTACAGTTGATGTACAAATGCATTCTCTTGTTATATCACACCATGTTCTTTTCTCTCTTGCCCTTTTCGTCTTTTTGAATCTTAGTCTCAGCTTTAAATAGTGGTCCCAGGTTTATATTTCTACATTCTTAGCATTAGAGGGCATTTTGTGTGTGTGTGCATGTTGGTCATAGAATTATAAAGATACCAAATTGTTAATGTAAGTCATTATCTGTCAGATTTTTGACTGCTTGCAGAGTTATTGAGATCTAATCTAAGTTTCATACTTTCTGTAATACATGTTCTACGAGAGACATTTGATATGCAGGCGGGCGACACTCCTCCTCTCGCTCTCCTACTATGCCTCCCTGTCTTTCGCGCCTCCCTGCTCCTCCGCACTCGTCCCCTCACCATCCTCCGCCGCGCCAAGGAGAAGGGTACGCGTGAGTGCCTCCTCTCTCAGTTTCAGTCACCACCCTTCTTACTTGGGCTATTACACTTCGAGTTACTGTTGTACTTCTTGCTGCTGTCTTAGTCAACTAGTTCATGCTTCACTGGAATTCTATGGGTTTGATTGTGTTTCTGCTATGGATTTCATCTGCGATGCAGTGTGCTTGGATGGTAGCGCGCCAGGGTATCATCTGCAGAGAGGGTCTGGGACTGGATCTGAGAGCTTGCTCATCCACTTGGAGGTACGTACCTTCTTTAATATAGGTGCAGATTTTGATGTAAACCGTGCTCAGCCTAGCCTGGACAATGCAAGCTTTAATTTGATCGATGCTCAGCTGAGGCTGGACAATGCAAGCTTTCCGAATTTAAAATGCAGGTACCAGAATTTACATTAACAGGGAAGAATTGGTGGCTGCTAAGGAAACTGTTTCATGTTTCCGTAATCATAAGAATCCGTGGATTAGGATAGTGTTGGAAAAAAAATTAGGCATTGTTTTGATATTTTCAAACCAATGAAACGAAATTGTTAGGCGCATATTAGTATCTAGTGATGTGACTTTCTATGGATAATCGCACCACAAGGTTCTCCATCGCCAGTGAAACATTAGGAATATTAAAACTGCTACAAGAGGGAGAGCTCTCACGCCATCTGCGGCTTTGGCCGTCCTATCAGGTGTTTAGGACTTTCTCGTTCGTCCGATGAGCTTGCCTAATATCCCAGTCCGGCTACCCTGGAGGTAAAATCGCCCGTCTCTCGTTCGATCCAGATTGGACGGTCGTGATAGAGGCACATATGGATCAACATACCCACCTCCCCGCACCGCGTCCTTCTCGCACAATACGGCATCCCACATCGCACCGACCATGCTGGTCGGGCGCAGCCACCGAAGAGAGGGGGAGAGAGATTCCTTTGGAGTAGAGGTCAAAAGAGATCGGTGCGGTTCCTCGATACGACACCGACGACCCGAGGACGGAAGGAAGGAGCATCGAAGTTGTGAATTCGAGGGAGCAATAAAGTCCCAAGGCAACCAACATGAGCTCTTCCATCTCGGCACAAACTACGGCAGCATGTCTCCCCTGCACATTCTACCCCTCCAACCCTTTGAAATTTCTGGTTGTGGAGTTGATTGGTTGGCTACCCTGCAAATCTCAGCTCGGAGGGGGCGGAGGCGTTGCAAGATCAAGTCGGCTGCATATCTGCAACTGCCTCTTTGATCAAATATGTGGTGCTCGAGAGCTGATGTTGGTGAGGACATGCACCCTAAACTACTCACATCACCTCTATTACTCTTTCATGTTCCGGTCCATGCATCTGAAAGTCACTTTTGTAAACCATACTTCTATTTTTGGTGTCAATTAGGCTTGGTGCTTGTGGATCACCTAGCAGACACCAGCCTTACTTGCAGGTGATTGAAACAGTTTAGCAAGGACTGAAACTGACATAGTAAATGTTCAAATATACCTAGTAGACAAGAATTCAATCGTCAGAAGATCATATTAGCTATGGTACCTTCACAATCATCTGAATATTTCACTTGCTGAATAATGAGCTATTCCAAGCCATGGTTATTAGTGTCGCCTTCTATTTTTCTAAGTTAATCTCATGGCGAGTTGATTATCAAGCAAATCTTAGTTATTTTCTTGCTGTGACGTTGGATATATGTAGCATTGGTGCATTGGTGCATTTGCAGTTGCAAGATTTTTTACTTTTGGAATTGTGGGAACTCCCTTGTTGCTTTAGAAAAACACAATATAGAATTGTGGGAACTCCCTTGTAGTACTCACTTCAGTACTACCTCATCCTTCCTGTAATACTGTTTGATTAGCTTAGATAATTGTAGCACCTATATTTTTTTTAATCCAGATTTACTGATCAAGTTCGCCTCTTATGAAGCAACAACGCATGCTACTGCAGTTGTTCCCCCACACACTTATTTTTTCCCTATCTAATCAAATCTCATTTTTAAGCAAAGAAAAAAGGACAACTGAATTTCTTCTTGTTCCAGGGTATGCTTGGTTGACCTTTTTAAGCAACTTGGATAATTTGTATGAGATCTGAATTTTATATAACAGTAAGAACTTTCTCCACACAGTGTTGACAAATATATTTATTTGAGGTTCGAGAAACTGAAGTTAATATATGAAGTTTGTATCAGATCTGAATTTAATATAACAATAAGAACTTTCTCCACACAGTGTTGACAAATATATTTATTTGAGGTTCGAGAAACTGAAGTTAATATATGAAGTTCGTGGCAGTTGCAGAACGCTGCCAGCCTGCCACATTGGCCTTTGGTTGGTGATTGTCATTTTGATGTTAGCAAGCTCCTCAGCTTATAAGGCTTTATGTTCATTGATTGGTGTATTTGCGTGTCACTTTGCTCTTTTTGTCCAGTCAGATAGTGTTATGTTCATGTTACAAGTTATTAATATTTCTGGTTTCATTCTATTTAGGTGAATTTGTCAGGTTGGAGTTTAGTTCTTTTGTTGAAAATTCAGTAAGCATGCTCTGATCTTTCTTGGGTTCCGGTGGGGTTATATCCATCCATTCGATAAAACGTGATAAATTAATCTCCCCCCTGGTGTTTGGTGCATTGCGTGTGTTGGGATCGGCTCCAGCCAGTAAACCAGACATTTGATGCCTGGTGTTACATTACATCGTCTATGAATTTTCTTGAAGTGAAGTTGTTGGCCAAATCGATCGTCTCATGTTACACTACATCGGCTATGACTTCCTGAAGCGCAGTTGCTGGCAAAATTGATCGCTAGCCCTCTCTTTTTTCTGTAAGTAACACAATTATTCAACTAACCAACCAAAAAAATGTGGATGGAGACTTAGTTCACAAGCTGATCCTGCACGTGGTTAACCAAGTAACCAATACGTTGGAGCATGTTAAAATCAAAATATTTTCCAACAATCCTACATGATCTAGTAATGTTATGTCACCCATAGCCCTTAGGGATCACCACCTGCTAACTTATGCGTTCAACTGCCAGTTTCTAGTGTACACTGTAGTTTCTGGCTGTAAATTTATTGCTGTTGCATTGGTACGTTGGAGCATGTTAAAATCAAAATATTTTCCAACAATCCTACATGATCTAGTAATGTTATGTCACCCATAGCCCTTAGGGATCACCACCTGCTAACTTATGCGTTCAACTGCCAGTTTCTAGTGTACACTGTAGTTTATGGCTGTAAATTTATTGCTGTTGCATTGGTTGTCCCAAACTCCCAATACTCGATTATCTTATGCTCTATGAAGTCATGTGCTTCACGCCAGAAATCTATCCTGGGTTCTTCCCGCTACATGGAAAATCAGGTTGAGTTTGCTGGGATGTTGAGTGATGATGAAGATTAAAATCCAGGCAACTAAGTTTCATCTTAATAATATGGATCAAAAGGAAAATCCCAGTTTTGTACTAAAGCTAAACATTTCCTCTTTATATCAGTTTTCCGATTATTTAATGATGTGCATTGTGCCACCGCAGCTAATTTTTTTATGTCCAACTTAGTGAAATGTTCCACCATTAGCACATTAGTATTTGCAGCCACCAAGGTGTGATACCCGAGATCAATTGTGATGCTAACTTCTTGTTGTTATTCAACTTTTCAAAAGAATAAATGTCTGGGAGTGGTTTTGAATAATAAATAGAGTAGAAAAGAAAAGAAAAGAAAAGAAAAATAGTGGGTTGTAGCGTTTGATCAGTTATTCAACTTTTCAAAAGAATAAATCTCCGGGAGTGGTTTTGAATAATAAATATAGAGTAGAAAAGAAAAGAAAAGAAAAATAGTGGGTTGTAGCGTTTGATCTTTTGACCTTCAGTTTTGGAACCTGTAGAATCAACCAATTTGCTACGTCTTGTTTTTATTAGGACCTGTGCTGAGTTCATTTTGTACTCTTAGCTTGTGAGGGTAGACAAAAAGGCTGGTCTCAAGGCCCAATCAGACTCGACTTCCGTGCCTTTCTGCGGCGCCTCTTAATAGGGTTCTAGGGCTGCGCCGTCTCGTTTCCATCTCCTCCTATCTCGATACTACTGTTGATTCCTGATCGAGGCGGCCGCCGTTGAGGTCGCTGCTGCTGGATTCTACATCGCCGCCGTTGCTGACGTCAGGTTGCTCGGCTGAGCCTGCTGCTGCAAGGTCAGTTTTGGTGGCCGTCGCAGCAGTGCCAGTGCGTACATCCGTCCCTTTGCCATGTTTCTCGATCTTCCTTCAGCGTTGTAGCATAGCAGTTTTGGTAGTGTTGCCAGTTGGATAATAGCAGTGCTGAAACTAGGATCTTTGGGCGATTGGTTTTTTCCCTGTTCTTGTACTCCAATCTAAGGCCGGAACAGTAAATACTTTTCTAGCAGCAATGAACACTGAATAATTCTGCTGCTGCTAGTTCTCTTAGCCTGAAGATTTGTTGTTCTGAACCATGAACCGTGCCAGCAGATTCAGCTAGAATAAATACTGCAGTTTATGTCTAGTACTCTAATTAGTTAAATTCAAGGTTGATCTGTACATAATTTCGAGCTGAGATCTGAATGAAAATTGTAGATAATGTTTCAGGCTTTTCACAGAATTTTAATTTGTGCAAATTGGTCCAATGGTTTGCTCGTAGCGATCAGTTTGGCGTTCTGTCCAGAACCGAACCGTTTCTGCACATAGTGAACATCATTGCAACTTTGGACCTTTTTAACTTTCGAATTAAATTATGGGCTAAACATGAAAACTGGGGAGAATGTTCTTATGATGTTATAGCACCTTTTGTTGCGAGTTTTGGTGTAGAAAAAATAATTCTTATGAGCATACCTATTGGTCTGTCCTGTTTTGACAGAATTTTTTAGCAATTCTGAAGTTTCTGAAAGTTAATGATATGGTCTTGCGTTTAGGGGCGATTCTATTTGTCCTAATGCTTTTGAAGTGTTGATGGGTCTTGAGTATGAATTATGTTTAATTATCAAGTGTTGGTACTTCCAATTCGGACCCCTACAGCTCACACTTCATGCCCCGCGGTTGAGGCAAGTGCATGACGGGATAATATTATTGCATGATTCCCTCACTCGACTTTTATTTTCTAGCACTTGTTCTTTATTCCAGTGGCTAGATAAAGGTATTGTGTGAAGATAAAACTTGAAGATGTCATGCATGGGAAGATTTGGGAGTAGCACCTTCACCACTTCACAGTTCACTCATTTATCACCTTATGTTGGAACTATGCCTTTGAATGTTAGAACTTATACTTGCGTTAAACAATTTTCAAGTCTTGTGGAAGTTTTGCTTGTTGCTGGTAGATTTAAGAAGTTGAGATGTTGGAGAGTTAACTATGGCTGAACATTGTGTCTACTCTATTCTTATGATTATCCTTTTGTGCTTCTATTTGATTATTGCCTATCATGAATGTCTCCAAAACAAAGGAGGCTCTGTCAAAATTTACTAAAAGGACTTTATATTTTAAAAAGTTATGAATCTGGTAGCTTTCCAAGTGCTTATTTCCCGGGACCCAAAAACCGTGGACTATAGCCCACGACAACGGAAAAAATGCCCGAAATCACGAGTTTTGACGATGCCGCTAGAGTCGTGTACCGCGTGTCAAGGGGCATCAAAATCCTCCCGGGACCCAAAACCGTGGACTATAGCCCATGAAAACGGTAAAAAATGCCCGAAATCACGAGTATTGACGATGCTGCTAGAGTCGTGTACCGGGGGTCAGGGGGCATCGAAATCCTCCCGGGACACAAAAACTGTGGACTATAGCCCACTAAAACGGTAAAAAATGCCCGAAATCACGAGTTTTGACGATGCCGCTAGAGTCGTGTACCGGGGGTCAGGGGCATCGAAATCCTCCCTGGACCCAAAAACGTGGACTATAGCTCACGAAAACGGCCAGAAATGCCCGAAATCACGAGTTTTGACGATGCCGCTAGAGTCGTGTACCGGGGGGTTAGGGGGCATCGAAATCCTCCCGGTACCGAAAAACGTGGACTATAGCCCACGAAAACGGCCAGAAATGCCCGAAATCACGAGTTTTGACGATTCCGCTAGAGTCGTGTACCGGGGGTCAGGGGCATCGAAATCCTCCCGGGACCCAAAAAACGTGGACTATAGCCCACGAAAACGGTAAAAAATGCCTGAAATCACGAGTTTTGACGATGCAGCTAGAGTCGTGTACCGGGGGTCAGGGGCCATCGAAATCCTCCCGGGACCCAAAAACGTGGACTATAGCCCACGAAAACGGCCAGAAATTCCCGAAATCACGAGTTTAGACGATACCGCTAGAGTCATGTACCGGGGGTCACGGGGCATTGAAATCCTCCCGGTACCCAAAAACCGTGGACTATAGCCCACGAAAATGGCAAAAAATGCCCGAAATCACGAGTTTTGACGATGCCGCTAGAGTCGTGTACCGGGGGTCTGGGGCATCGAAATCCTCCCGGGACCAAAAAACTGTGGACTATAGCCCACGAAAACGGCCATAAATGCCCGAAATCACGGGTTTTGATGATGCCGCTAGAGTCGTGTACCGGGGGTCAGGGGGCATCGAAATCCTTCCGGGACCCAATAACGTGGACTATAGCCCACGAAAACGGCCAGAAATGCCCGAAATCACGAGTTTTGACGATACCGCTAGAGTCATGTACCGGTGGTCACGGGGCATCGAAATCCTCCCGGGACCGAAAAACCGTGGACTATAGCCCACGAAAACGGCAAAAAATGCCCGAAATCACGAGTTTTGACGGTGGCCTCTAGATTCGTGTACCGGGGGTCAGGGGGCATCGAAATCCTCCCGGGACCTAAAACCATGGACTATAGCACACGAAAACGGTAAATAAAGCCCGAAATCACGAGTTTTGACGATGCCGCTAGAGTCGTATACCGGGGGTCAGGAGGCATCGAAATCCTCCCGGGACCCAAAAACGTGGACTATAGCCCACGAAAACGGCCAGAAATGTCCGAAATCACGAGTTTTGACGATTCCGCTAGAGTCGTGTACCGGGGGTCAGGGGACATCGAAATCCTCCCGGGAACCAAAAACCATGGACTATAGCCCACGAAAACGGCCAGAAATTCCCGACATCACGAGTTTTGACGATACAGCTAGAGTCATGTACTGGGGGTCACGGGGCATGGAAATCCTCCCGGGACCCAAAAACCGTGGACTATAGCACACGAAAACGGTAAAAAATGCCCGAAATCACGAGTTTTAACGATGCCGCTAAAGTCATGTACCGGGGGTCACGGGGCATCGAAATCCTCCCGGGACCCAAAAACCGTGGACTATAGCCCACGAAAACGGTAAAAAATGCCCGAAATCACGAGTTTTGACGATGCCGCTAGAGTCATGTACCGGGGGTCACGGGGCATCGAAATCCTTCCGGGACCCAAAAACCGTGGACTATAGCCCACGAAAACGGCCAGAAATTCCCGAAATCACGAGTTTTGACGATGCCGCTAGAGTCATGTACCGGGGGTCACGGGGCATCGAAATCCTCCCGGGACCCAAATACCGTGGACTATAGCCCACGAAAACGGCCAAAAATGCCCGAAATCACGAGTTTTTACGATGCTGCTTGAGTCGTGTACCGGGGGTCAGGGGCCATCGAAATCCTCCCGGGACCCAAAAACCGTGGACTATAGCACACGAAAACGGTAAAAAATGACCGAAATCACGGGTTTTGACGATGCCGCTAGAGTCATATACCGGGGGTCACGGGGCATCGAAATCCTCCCGGGACCCAAAAACCGTGGACTATAGCCCACGAAAACGGTAAAAAATGCCCGAAATCACGAGTTTTGACGATGCCGCTAGAGTCGTGTACCGGGGGTCAGGGGGCATCGAAATCCTCTCGGGACCCAAAAACCGTGGAATATAGCCCACGAAAACGGTAAAAAATGACAGAAATCACGAGTTTTGACGATGCCGCTAGAGTCGTGTACCGGTGGTCTGGGGGCATCGAAATCCTCCCGGGACCCAAAAACGTGGACTATAGCCCACGAAAACGGCCAGAAATGCCCGAAATCACGAGTTTTGACGATGCCGCTAAAGTCGTGTACCGGTGGTCTGGGGGCATCGAAATCCACCCGGGACCCAAAAACGTGGACTATAGCCCACTAAAACGGCCAGAAATGCCCGAAATCACGAGTTTTGACGATGCCGCTAGAGTCGTGTACCGGGGGTCAGGGGGCATCGAAATCCTCCCTGGACCGAAAAACCGTGGACTATAGCCCACGAAAACGGCCAGAAATGCCCGAAATCACGAGTTTTGACGATGCCGCTAGAGTCGTGTACCGGGGGTCAGGGGGCATCGAAATCCTCCCGGGACCGAAAAACCGTGGACTATAGCCCACGAAAACGCCCAGAAATGCCCGAAATCACGAGTTTTGACGATCCCCGCTAGATTCGTGTACCGGGGGTCAGGGGGCATCGAAATCCTCCCGGGACCTAAAAACCATGGACAATAGCCACGAAAACGGTAAAAATGCCCGAAATCAATAGTTTTGACGATGCCGCTAGAGTCAAGTACCGGGGGGTCAGGGGGCATCGAAATCCTCCCGGGACCCAAAAACCGTGGACCATAGCCCACGAAAACGGTAAAAAATGCCCGAAATCACGAGTATTGACGATGCCGCTAGAGTCGTGTACCGGGGGTCAGGGGGCATCGAAATCCTCCCGGGACCTAAAAACCGTGGACTATTGCCCACGAAAACGGCCAGAAATGCCCGAAATCACGAGTTTTGATGATCCCCGCTAGATTCGTGTACCGGGGGTCAGGGGGCATCGAAATCCTCCCGGGACCGAAAAACCGTGGACTATAGCCCACGAAAACGCCCAGAAATGCCCGAAATCACGAGTTTTGACGATCCCCGCTAGATTCGTGTACCGGGGGTCAGGGGGCATCGAAATCCTCCCGGGACCTAAAAACCATGGACTATAGCCACGAAAACGGTAAAAAATGCTCGAAATCACTAGTTTTGACGATGCCGCTAGAGTCAAGTACCGGGGGGTCAGGGGGCATCGAAATCCTCCCGGGACCCAAAAACCGTGGACCATAGCCCACGAAAACGGTAAAAAATGCCCGAAATCACGAGTATTGACGATGCCGCTAGAGTCGTGTACCGGGGGTCAGGGGGCATCGAAATCCTCCCGGGACCTAAAAACCGTGGACTATTGCCCACGAAAACGGTAAAAAATGCCCGAAATCACGAGTTTGACGATGCCGCTAGAGTCGTGTACCGGGGGTCAGGGGGCATCGAAATCCTCCCGGGACCTAAAAACCGTGGACTATTGCCCACGAAAACGGTAAAAAATGCCCGAAATCACGAGTTTTGACGATGCAGCTAGAGTCGTGTACCGGGGGTCAGGGGGCATCGAAATCCTCCCGGGACCCAAAAACGTGGACTATAGCCCACGAAAACGGCCAGAAATTCCCGAAATCACGAGTTTTGACGATACCGCTAGAGTCATGTACCGGGGGTCACGGGGCATCGAAATCCTCCCGGGACCCAAAAACCGTGGACTATAGCCCACGAAAATGGCAAAAAATGCCCGAAATCACAAGTTTTGACGATGCCGCTAGAGTCGTGTACCGGGGGTCTGGGGCATCGAAATCCTCCCGGGACCAAAAAACTGTGGACTATAGCCCACGAAAACGGTAAAAAATGCCCGAAATCACGAGTTTTGACGATGCCGCCAAAGGCATGTACCGGGGGTCACGGGGCATCGAAATCCTGCCGGGACCCAAAAACTGTGGACTATAGCCCACGAAAACGGCCAGAAATTCCCGAAATCACGAGTTCTGACGATACCGCTAGAGTCATGTACCGGGGGTCACGGGGCATCGAAATCCTCCCGCGACCCAAAAACCGTGGACTATAGCCCACGAAAACGGCCAAAAATGCCCGAAATCACGAGTTCTTACGATGCCGCTAGGGTCGTGTACCGGGGGTCAGGTTCATCGAAATCCTCCCGGGACCCAAAAACCGTGGACTATAGCCCACGAAAACGGTAAAAAATGACCGAAATCACAGGTTTTGACTATGCCGCTAGAGTCATGTACCGGGGGTCAGGGGGCATCGAAATCCTCCCGAGATCCAAAAACCATGGAATATAGCCCACGAAAACAGCCAGAAATTCCCGAAATCACGAGTTTTGACGATACCGCTAGAGTCATGTATCGGGGGTCACGGGGCATCGAAATCCTCCCGGGACCCAAAAACCGTGGACTATAGCCCACGAAAACGGCCAAAAATGACTGAAATCACGAGTTTTGATGATGCCGCTAGAGTCGTGTACCGGGGGTCAGGGGCATCGAAATCCTCACGGGACCCAAAAACCGTGGACTATAGCCCACGAAAACGGTAAAAAATGCCCGAAATCACGAGTTTTGACGATGCCGCTAGAGTCATGTACCGGGGCTCACGGGGCATTGAAATCCTTCCGGGACCCAAAAACCGTGAACTATAGCCCACGAAAACGGCCAGAAATGCCCGAAATCACGAGTTTTGACGATGCCCGCTAGATTCGTGTACCGTGGGTCAGGGGGCATCGAAATCCTCCCGGGACCTAAAAACCATGGACTATAGCCCACGAAAACGGTAAAAATGCCCGAAATCACTAGTTTTGACGATGCAGCTAGAGTCAAGTACCGGGGGGTCACGGGGCATCGAAATCCTCCCGGGAACCAAAAACCGTGGACCATAGCCCACGAAAACGGTAAAAAATGCCCGAAATCACGAGTATTGACGATGCCGCACGAGTCATGTTCCGGGGGTCAGGGGGCATCGAAATCCTCCCGGGACCTAAAAACCGTGGACTATTGCCGACGAAAACGGTAAAAAATGCCCGAAATCACGAGTATTGACGATGCCGCTAGAGTCGTGTACCGGGGGTCAGGGGGCATCGAAATCCTCCCGGGACCGAAAAACCGAGGACTATAGCACACGAAAACGCCCAGAAATGCCCGAAATCACGAGTTTTGACGATCCCCGCTAGATTCGTGTACCGGGGGTCAGGGGGCATCGAAATCCTCCCGGGACCTAAAAACCATGGACTATAGCCACGAAAACGGTAAAAATGCCCGAAATCACTAGTTTTGACGATGCCGCTAGAGTCAAGTACCGGGGGGACAGGGGGCATCGAAATCCTCCCGGGACCCAAAAACCGTGAACCATAGCCCACGAAAACGGTAAAAAATGCCCGAAATCACGAGTATTGCCGATGCCGCTAGCGTCGTGTACCGGGGGTCAGGGGGGCATCGAAATCCTCCCGGGACCTAAAAACCGTGGACTATTGCCCCACGAAAACGGTAAAAAATGCCCGAAATCACGAGTTTGACGATGCCGCTAGAGTCGTGTACCGGGGGTCAGGGGGCATCGAAATCCTCCCGGGACCGAAAAACCGTGGACTATAGCCCACGAAAACGCCCAGAAATGCCCGAAATCACGAGTTTTGACGATGCCGCTAGAGTCGTGTACCGGGGGTCAGGGGGCATCGAAATCCTCCCGGGACCGAAAAACCGTGGACTATAGCCCACGAAAACGCCCAGAAATGCCCGAAATCACGAGTTTTGACGATCCCCGCTAGATTCGTGTACCGGGGGTCAGGGGGCATCGAAATCCTCCCGGGACCTAAAAACCATGGACAATAGCCACGAAAACGGTAAAAATGCCCGAAATCAATAGTTTTGACGATGCCGCTAGAGTCAAGTACCGGGGGGTCAGGGGGCATCGAAATCCTCACCGGGACCCAAAAACCGTGGACCATAGCCCACGAAAACGGTAAAAAATGCCCGAAATCACGAGTATTGACGATGCCGCTAGAGTCGTGTACCGGGGGTCAGGGGGCATCGAAATCCTCCCGGACCTAAAAACCGTGGACTATTGCCCACGAAAACCGGCCAGAAATGCCGAAATCACGAGTTTTGATGATGCCGCTAGAGTCGTGTACCGGGGGTCAGGGGGCATCGAAATCCTCCCGGGACGAAAAACCGTGGACTATAGCCCACGAAAACGCCCAGAAATGCCCGAAATCACGAGTTTTGACGATCCCCGCTAGATTCGTGTACCGGGGGTCAGGGGGCATCGAATCCTCCCGGGACCTAAAAACCATGGACTATAGCCACGAAAACGGTAAAAATGCTCGAAATCACTAGTTTTGACGATGCCGCTAGAGTCAAGTACCGGGGGGTCAGGGGGCATCGAAATCCTCCCGCGACCCAAAAACCGTGGACCATAGCCCACGAAAACGGTAAAAAATGCCCGAAATCACGAGTATTGACGATGCCGCTAGAGTCGTGTACCGGGGGTCAGGGGGCATCGAAATCCTCCCGGGACCTAAAAACCGTGGACTATTGCCCACGAAAACGGTAAAAAATGCCCGAAATCACGAGTTTGACGATGCCGCTAGAGTCGTGTACCGGGGGTCAGGGGGCATCGAAATCCTCCCGGGACCTAAAAACCGTGGACTATTGCCCACGAAAAACGGTAAAAAATGCCCGAAATCACGAGTTTTGACGATGCAGCTAGAGTCGTGTACCGGGGGTCAGGGGCATCGAAATCCTCCCGGGACCCAAAAACGTGGACTATAGCCCACGAAAACGGCCAGAAATTCCGAAATCACGAGTTTTGACGATACCGCTAGAGTCATGTACCGGGGGTCACGGGCATCGAAATCCTCCCGGGACCCAAAAACCGTGGACTATAGCCCACGAAAATGGCAAAAAATGCCCGAAATCACAAGTTTTGACGATGCGCTAGAGTCGTGTACCGGGGGTCTGGGGCATCGAAATCCTCCCGGGACCAAAAAACTGTGGACTATAGCCCACGAAAACGGTAAAAAATGCCCGAAATCACGAGTTTTGACGATGCGCCAAAGGCATGTACCGGGGGTCACGGGGCATCGAAATCCTGCCGGGACCCAAAAACTGTGGACTATAGCCCACGAAAACGGCCAGAAATTCCCGAAATCACGAGTTCTGACGATACCCGCTAGAGTCATGTACCGGGGGTCACGGGGCATCGAAATCCTCCCGCGACCCAAAAACCGTGGACTATAGCCCACGAAAACGGCCAAAAATGCCCGAAATCACGAGTTCTTACGATGCCGCTAGGGTCGTGTACCGGGGGTCAGGTTCATCGAAATCCTCCCGAGGACCCAAAAACCGTGGACTATAGCCCACGAAAACGGTAAAAAATGACCGAAATCACAGGTTTTGACTATGCCGCTAGAGTCATGTACCGGGGGTCAGGGGGCATCGAAATCCTCCCGAGATCCAAAAACCATGGAATATAGCCCACGAAAACAGCCAGAAATTCCCGAAATCACGAGTTTTGACGATACCGCTAGAGTCATGTATCGGGGGTCACGGGGCATCGAAATCCTCCCGGGACCCAAAAACCGTGGACTATAGCCCCACGAAAACGGCCAAAAATGACTGAAATCACGAGTTTTGATGATGCCGCTAGAGTCGTGTACCGGGGGTCAGGGGCATCGAAATCCTCACGGGACCCAAAAAACCGTGGACTATAGCCCACGAAAACGGTAAAAAATGCCCGAAATCACGAGTTTTGACGATGCCGCTAGAGTCATGTACCGGGGCTCACGGGGCATTGAAATCCTTCGGGACCCAAAAACCGTGAACTATAGCCCACGAAAACGGCCAGAAATGCCCGAAATCACGAGTTTTGACGATGCCCGCTAGATTCGTGTACCGTGGGTCAGGGGGCATCGAAATCCTCCCGGGACCTAAAAACCATGGACTATAGCCCACGAAAACGGTAAAAATGCCCGAAATCACTAGTTTTGACGATGCAGCTAGAGTCAAGTACCGGGGGGTCACGGGGCATCGAAATCCTCCGGGAACCAAAAACCGTGGACCATAGCCCACGAAAACGGTAAAAAATGCCCGAAATCACGAGTATTGACGATGCCGCACGAGTCATGTTCCGGGGGTCAGGGGGCATCGAAATCCTCCCGGGACCTAAAAACCGTGGACTATTGCCGACGAAAACGTAAAAAATGCCCGAAATCACGAGTATTGACGATGCCCGCTAGAGTCGTGTACCGGGGGTCAGGGGGCATCGAAATCCTCCCGGGACCGAAAAACCGAGGACTAAAGCACACGAAAACGCCCAGAAATGCCCGAAATCACGAGTTTTGACGATCCCCGCTAGATTCGTGTACCGGGGGTCAGGGGCATCGAATCGAAATCCTCCCGGGACCTAAAAACCATGGACTATAGCCACGAAAACGGTAAAAATGCCCGAAATCACTAGTTTTGACGATGCCGCTAGAGTCAAGTACCGGGGGGACAGGGGGCATCGAAATCCTCCCGGGACCCAAAAACCGTGAACCATAGCCCACGAAAACGGTAAAAAATGCCCGAAATCACGAGTATTGACGATGCCGCTAGCGTCGTGTACCGGGGGTCAGGGGGCATCGAAATCCTCCCGGGACCTAAAAACCGTGGACTATTGCCCACGAAAACGGTAAAAAATGCCCGAAATCACGAGTTTGACGATGCCGCTAGAGTCGTGTACCGGGGGTCAGGGGGCATCGAAATCCTCCCGGGACCCAAAAAACGTGGACTATAGCCCACGAAAACGGCCAGAAATTC